>DWQX01000772.1:0-36178 GCA_018245475.1 Pharmacophagus antenor
TATATATATATATACGTAATGTTTTTACAGGATCATTTATTGCTATGGTCATTTACATCACTCGACACAAAACTTGTCGTCCGCAAAGGGATAATAGAAAAAATTTTTAAAAATGTTCCGTCGTTATACAAAATCTAACCTAAAGAAACTCATCAGCAAATTGTGTTCGCAACTCACAATACCGTAGCACAAAACAAATTTATTTTATTACCAACTAAAAGGCTGTAGAGTGTTGAGGCAATGAAATTTATCTAGCACTTTCCCAAAATTCTCTCGTTAAAAGGAACTGTGCAGACTCTACCCGCATAACAATCGGATACGACCAGTACGACCAAACGCGTCTTGGAATATTCCATTATTAACAGACATAAAACTATCACTTTTTCTACAACTAAACTAATGTTCTGTTGAAATAAAAAAAGAACAAAAGCTGTATTACTAATACCTTCTAAATAAAAAAAAAGACAGCAAGGAGACATTTTTAAATGCTATTGTTGACAAAATAATATATTACCTTTTACTTTATTTTTATCAGAAATGGATTAAACTGGACCAAACAGGATTAATGGGACTACAGCAACGCTATTATGGCGACGGGATGATATTAAGCGTGGTAGCCAGCCAGGCGAGTTTGACAAAATTGTACCAACATTCTGACTCTGCGACCCTATGACCCTGGAAACGTACCCAGTACCACTGTTTTAAAAGTACTACACTATTTTGCCAAGGCAATAAAATTATTATAACATATATTATAATGTTATAAAATGTAAAGTATAAAAAATAAATATGAAAGGCTTTTTAAAATTTTACGGCTCGAAATGAGTATAATAATGCGGCTTTCGGGAAATGTCCGCTCAAAAGGCAACGGAAACGTTGCGATCCTATGCATATATGCAATGAAGAGAGTTCCACGTCTATTTGCTTTTCGACAAGCTTCCTTTACGTCATACCGCCGCAGCGCAAAGGTCAAATTTGAATTCTATTTTTAGAAATGCTAGGTTTGAAATAGACCACATTCGCCGTAAATATCATAGATTACGTAACAATTTAGAAATATGAAGAACCTGTTTACCTTTATTTATAAAAAACATGTGTAAATACATAATCGCTACCTAATATACCAAGGTCCCCAAAGACAAACTTTATTCGATTTATGAAAGGTTAACATACGTTGGATACGACTATCTATGTCATCCACATTCGGGAACCACTATTAAAACGAAGTTATTTTCGCTCGGAGAATTTTGATTGTGCTATTTCGAAAATTTATACGGTTATGAAGCACAGGTTACTAATAATAAACTGAAATGTTATGTAGGAATTTAAATAGTTTGTTTTAATTTTCTATTAAACCACCAAAATCATAAGGTTTATCTGTATATCAAAACTTTACGCCTTTACACAAATTTACCAGTTATCACTTGGAAAGGTAAGCAACGTATTAAGGAATAGTCTTAAATAAAAAAGAATAACAAAATTTCTAGTAAAAGTACTAGTCGTGGTATCTTAAAACTATTATTATAACGTGGTATTCTATGATAATCTCAATAAAGTCCAAAAAAGCTCTATAACTGTAAAGTGAGAGAATATTAATAAACGAAGTTATAGTATTCTGGATCCGAATGGAACGGGAGCTATTTATACGTAAAATTATATTTGAAGTTAAACGTGGCGTTATTATATTAACAGAGAATATTTCTGACACAATTGAGAAAGACGCTGTACTCAGTGCTTTAATTCATATCTTTATTAATAAAATCATACTGACGTAGCTATGCGACATAACGATTATAATTCCAGTCCATTTTCATTTTCATTTTCACAGTCCACGCCTTGTTCCATTTAAAAGAGGCCTTAACGAATCTGGCATGGAAACGGTATAACACGATCAATTACTTTATTTCCTTTTTTCCAGACTAACGTCCATCCCCTTATTTACAACAATTCCTTACTAACTAATTACAAATTTACCTGTTTTAGTTCTCAATTGGTTTCTAAAGTTTTGCCCACACCAGTATAGTGTTCTAAGGATAATATTTTCTATATTTATTATGGGATATGGCGTCGGCAATATTGCTATTTTCATGCAATACTATGTCCACTCTCTTTTGATGTGTCTCGACTATCATGTGTGGTCCAATAAAGTTATAATAGGTTTACTATTATACCACTGATCTAGACGTCATATTTATCAGACCCAAAATATCAACTGGTTTCTGATAAACGCATAAACACTTAAAATTTTGCATAAAGTGATAACACCAAACATCAACTTTGTTAAAAAAAATTACAATCAAGCGTGATTGTCTATGCATAAACAAAAAAATAAAAAATCGTTTGAAGTATTTCTATTTTTTTTTTTCATTCATACACTGTTCAAAGTAATCGAGATTATTACCAGCCAGTGCTGAATGCGAGATATTGCGGCTGACCTATTGAAAGGAATACTTTAAAAGAGAGTACAATTTCTGCAATCAAGACAACATCAACGTTTATAGGTTATGAAGTATGGCCAATTGTAGCTTTAATAAAACTCATTTAACAGGATAGAGACCAAGAAAAATGAGTATTCATGTTTGCCACTGAATATTTAATAAATTGCATAATCACAACTCAGGTCTAAATTTAGTCCTTTAACACTCTTAAACAAAAAAAAACACAACACGGTGTAATACAATACATACGAATTTTTTTTTTTTTTACAAAAACATTTACTAATGGAAGTGATAAATAAAAATCAACATTTTATTTGGCCTCAGCACTGTTATATTTTTTGTCAAATCATGAAAATATTTTTTTATCAGCAACGGGTTATCACTTGGCTTAAATTTCAAATAATGACAATAATGAAGGAGTCACCCATAATTTTCTGGCTCCGAAATATTTAACTGCGGGAACATGGCGACAGATTCACAATGACAGTTATAGCTATAATTATAGTATTATCTTTACGAATTTGCAGTTATGCTGCAAGTACTCCTTATAAAACACGCATTTAATCTTACAGCTACATCGTGAATATTTTTTTTCTCAAATACGTCGTAACAACCACTTCGCTACCACAAATGGGCCATTTAGTAAGAAATGAAAATGTGAAATACGTTTTATTTTTAGCGCATAAATAGATCGTCGAGTTGAGTGCATTTACGTAATCATGTAACCCTAGAAAACATTCGCTCCCGACCTCGCCGCGCTGGCTCGCACGCGAGGATACGAGTGCGCTCTCAGAGTTTGTTACATCCGAAACTTCAATACTCAAGTGCGGCGTTCCAGAAGCGCTCTTTGAAATGCCGTGAAAACATTTCCGTGTCGAAATTTGCCACTTGAATTTCTTGAATTTGGTATGAAAAATTTTACTAACGAAAGCAAATACTGCATAAAATTATTTTGTTTTTATTACTAAGGGGCTAACACTTGACCACAGTCATGTTAATGAGGCCTTAGATGGTGAAGCGTATTCGCTCATAATACTTGTGGCTCTCACATATATGACTCCCAGAACAATTCTGTTATGGTTGCAGATTGACATTGCGGGTAGTAGACGGGCAGGACCGAATAATCCCTTCTACCATCCATTCTCCCCTCCTCATGTGACTGGAATCGAACCCAGGACTTTTGGATAAGGCACACCGTTACACCACGGAGGCAGTTAAAGTTGGTCTCATACAAAACTGTACATATGTTTAAGTATTTAAAATCAAATTGGAAAAGTTGAAACTACACATTAAATGTGATTACAAGACATAAAGATAAATTATTTTAATTTAGTACGTTTCGTTAGTAGAAATTGAAAGTTTGCGTTTCACGAAGCTATACAGGAAATCATTTTTTTTTTAATTCAAGGATCCTCTGCATGAACAATGAACAGTGGTACTATTTGAAAACGCCTCCCTAGCCTCGACTTCATTGCCACAAGCGTAACGTTAAAAATTAAAATTAATTTGAATTCGGAACAAAAGAAAATAAAATTTAGTAACAGAACTCGAAGTTGGATCCTATAAATATAAATATGTTAAAAAGTATCTAACGCATAGAGTGGGGAAAACAGGAGATCGATTTTGCCAATATCTATTGAAAGTTCGTGTATTTTTGTTATTAATTTTTTATCAGTTTTCTTTTTAAATCCCGATAATTACATATATTTTATTACATTTTTTTTGTGTCTTAAATTCTTTAGAATAAAAATTAAAACTACACAATATTATTATTAGTACTACATTCGATATTTCAGTCTTAATATTATCTCTAAGTATTTTAACGTTAATACAGGTAGCTTTTACACAAATTTTTGACTGATCAAAAAATAATAAAAACTCTTTACATGAACAAACTTTTTTTTTAAACTTAAGTATTTTTGCATTATCATTATTATACAGTACTAAAAGCAAAATTGCCAATAGTCCATATTATAAAAGACGCCGGAAATTTGTATAGGTGTGAAACCGGATTTTTTTTCCCACTTTATCACTTACTTTGTCTCTTACTTTGTACTTTAATACAATAAGTCACGCCATGTTTGATAATAAAACAGAAAAAATATATTCCCTTGAACTAAAGTATTTTACATTCATGTACTTTCTATTACTAATAGTGATCAAGAGTGAAATTTTTAAACTTTATCTTACACATTATCTTCTTAATATTATAACTAACACTGTTATAGGTTATGAGCTAACACTTGACCTCAGTTTCACTTGATGTATTTTGACAATGAGACCGTAAATGCGGACACGTATTCACCGAAAATACTTCTACCTTTCGCATATTTGACTACCGGAACACAGTAACACAATTATAGTGGCAGATTAACATTGAGAGTGGTAGCTAGCCAGGCAGGTTCGAACAACCCTACCACCGTCTAGACTTCACTACTACTGTCGCCTGGGAATGAAACCCAGGACCTTTGCGTTACAAGGCAAGCGGGTAAATCACTGCGACATAGATGCAGTCAAAACTCAAATATATCTTACAACTATATTAACGCAAAATAATAGACGTGTATTTTAAAAGCTTAGATTGGACAAAAACAAACGTTCTTAAAATTTTAAGAGGCGTCAAGCACTCTTCGACATTTGAATAGATCCACTGGAAAACGGCCAAAAAAACAAACCGATCAAAATGGGCTGTAATCTATATGTTTTTCCGTTGACCTCTTTTAACCTCTTTTATATGAACTTGTTTACCACTGTCTAGATGAACATTTATCTAGAAACAACACTCGTAAGTGTACTAACACAAACATGTTATTTTTTTAAGAATACAATATTTTATGTATTCAAATTATTTGTATTATATTCCTCTTTTTAGTTTTAAGAAATGAATTTAGGGTTTAAACAAAACAACAGTTAATTCATAGATAACTACATATATATACATACACGAACTAAAAACGATTAAATAAGAGTATTATAAAAGAAAAAATGTGAAGAGCGGGATTTTTTCTTTGTAACTATTTAAACCCTATGTGCATTTTATTTTATGACAATCATCGTACATATTTCGAAATGCAGAAAAGAAGAAACATTAAACATTAGAAACATTAAATCTACAGAGATCCCAACATATAGATAGACAATATTAATTTTTCGACTTTAATAGAAAATGCAAGTCGTAATAAACGGTTGTCATAGCGGAAGATTATCGTAGCGGAAATATTACGTGGCTGATAGCTGCTGCACGTAAAGATATTATTCAACTGTCTGACGATCAACAAAGTCTTCTGTTTTCTTACAATAGGTTATAACAAAACGAACAACAAAAAAAATATATGAAAAACCTATAACGGAAAAAGCACCATTCCCTTTATTATCGTCTAACATTTACTAGAAATCGACGTGCAAGACATTTCATATTAGTGAAACAGTTTTAATAAAACATAAATTAACTAAAAAGTTACATTTAAATTCTTGGGTAATATATTTTATCGACTTCGACCATGCAGACAAAATGTATTTTTTTTTTATTTATTACTCTTTATGCGATTTATGCGTTTTCAGTACATAACTTTAAATAAAAATCTTAAATATTATGTACTAAAAAGATCTAAAATTACAGAATAATAATGAAATATGTGGAAGGGTATCAATAAAATTAAACTAATAATATTAATAAAGAAATGACGCAAATAAAATATTAAGATAAACATTCAAGTCATGATTGTCTTCTTATACAAGATTTAAAATTTTAGTTTTATTATTTACTATAATTTCTTTAAACTTACTGAAAACCATCTGCGTCAAAAATAAAATATACCGCCTGATTTTATATCATATTAAGTAATAATAAATAAGAAAAACAGAAAAATATTTTCCAAAAAAAAAACAAAATATTTGATATTAAATTGTACTCACGTAAACAGAGGATTTTCGTCAGCATCGTAAGCGTTGTATCAAAAACCGTATAGAAATTTTTCCTAGCTACCACGCGACAAACCATTTTGATTCCCTTAGAAACCGTATCACCCGGAGATATTACAGAAATAAGCTTTTATAACATTTATACGTACAATTCTATTAAACTGTATTATATTTTGAAAGGCATCGAATGCTTTGGTTTAGTAGTTGGTTCATCTGCTAGAGTTTTAATACAAACTGGTGTTGGGCAATGTTTTTAGGTTTTATACCGAGCTAGCTGGCCGAATAGCGGACATTTTGTGACGTCATATAGACAAAAATCAATCCTTCGGGGCATGCGCAGTGTTTCTCCTTGGCCCATTTAACGATGGAGATGCGTGACCGTGACGGCTACCGTTTTATATCACAAAATGGCCGGCATTTTTTATGAATGAACCCGCGACGGTCATTCAATCGTTATTTTTGGATAATCACTTAACGTAATTAAACTGAGAACAACTAAGGACAAATAAACAAGTTCAAGATCACTTAAAATTAAATATTAGTAGTATTAAATATTATAGTATGAATATTAATACAGAATGGTGATATATGAACAGATTACTTCTTCGAATACTTTTTTACCTTCTGTATTGTAATCTCAGAATTGTATTTGGGTAAATGATGAACATCTTAAAAGTTTAGCCACTATTTATCAGCAACGGACTAACAAATTCAGATGCTTTTAACTGACAATGAGTCCGTAGGTGATGACGAGTTCATCTAGAATGCTCTCAATAATCATTGATCTTTATTAATATTTTCAAATGTTGCATTTTTCATATGCTATAATTGATAATATTAAGTAATACCTGAACCAGTAGTAGAACTACCATTTTCCGTACAGAGCAAAATGATTTAACGGAAAGAAATATCGTTGAGCGAAGTGTTATGCTATGTAAACATCCTTAGTACCACACACTGACGGCCTCTGTAGCGCAGTGGTCGACCGATTGCCATACAATATATGAGTAATAGACTGCATTGTGATAGGGTTTTTCGAACCTACCTGATTAAATACTACCCTCAATAGAAACCAACCGCAATAACAGCTTTGCTATGTTCCAATAGTCTTACATATAAAATCCCGAGTATTATAGACGAGCTCCCTTCACCATTTAGTCTCATTGTCATTTAATATATGTGAAATCTAGGTAGAGTTTTAGCCCATTGCTGATTAAAAAAAACCTAGAAATAAATTATAAGTTAATATAGTTCTGTAAATTTTTATTTATATAAATATTTACCATTTCATGAAATCGCTTTACAAAACAAACATATGATACTAATAATTTGTAGTTTTTGCATTGACGAGACAATTATTTTTACTTTAAAAATGGATATTTAATAATTAAAAAAGGTAAATAATGTATATAAATCACAGTCGAGATCGTCATTACTTTACGGTAAAGTAACGACGATCTCGGCGTGATATGATTTAATTGAAATAATTAGGTAACATTAACACATGCGATGTACTTCCATAATTTTTAATTGTCACCTTACCCATTAATCGAAATTTTCTATTTTAAATTTTCACATAAACATTTCACATTTATAAAAGCTATTTACTGTTGCATGGTCAGATGTTCTTTATATCCTTGTGGCTTTGATTCAAAATAATTAAAAACTTTGTTTCCTGGACGAAAAATTAAAAAAAAAATTGTAAATGAAATATTAAAAAAACGACGAAAAATTAAAAAAATATTCATTTCTAAAACATCACAAAAAAAGTGTTTATAATCCAATACTGTTTATAAAAAACTATTTATAAACAGCAATTGATTCGTATGTTAAGAAAACTCGTCATCTTGCCTCATCCATCTTTTGTTTTCCAATTTTTATATACCTACAGTTAATGCGTTTTTTCATTAAACCTTACTACATCTATATTCCAGTGAAAGTTCTTTCAATACCGAACCAATTACTTCAAAATTTACTCAATACGAACAGGAGGATGGAAAAGAAATAAAATGTCATTTTCACATTACACGATATAAATGATCGACAAATATTGTGCACAAAACTGTATTTTTTATATTAACACTTATACATAAGTAATATTAATATAATATTGCAAACGTTAAAAAATGAAAGAAAAATATTAACATCTTTAGGTTTCGTTTGATATCAAAATTTCATTTAAAGAAAATGGTACTAGTTTTTCTTATCAATGAAATTTATTTTGATATAAAGATCAGTTTATTATTATTTTTCCTACTTTTATTTCAAAAACCTGTTAATGTAATGCATAAAATTTTAGTAAATATATTAATTATTTTAATAATAATTTTTCTTTTTATATATTCGTTACTTTTTGACCTAAAAAATTAAGAAATAATTATATATGAAGGCAAAAATAAAAAATACTAAGGAAATTCTTATATTTAATTAATACTCAGTTTTATTTATTCTTATAAATTGTTAATATGTTTAGTGTCATTTTGACAATTCATTTCAACTGATTTCAGAACGTATCTGTGAGAGAAATAATAACAAGGTGCATGTGTTTGAAAATGTGTATTTTACTGTGTATTCATTTTAATTAGAGTTAAAGGTTTAAAAATTACAATGTCCCTTAATGCATTAAACGGTAAGTTGTATTCACAATTTTGTTACATCGTCATTAACGAAATTATTAAAGTTGGTAAGTATATAACCTCTCCCTATTTTTAAATACTCGGTATTTTTTTTTGTTATATTATCATTTAAAATGTTATGATTATTTTACCGCAATGATTTAAGAATATTGTTTACTTTGTTACCGACAAACTAATTCAACGTTATTATTTTTTCACGACTTTATGATTTCCTAATTTTGCAATTACAGAACTTAAACGTAGATTGGAAGATGATAGCACTTCTTTGCCAAAAAGGCTTAGACTTGCCAAGAATGTAATTCACTCGACACATTTTCCTGCTGCTCCCAAAGAGAGGATTGTTGCCGAATGGTTGGAGACTATAACAGAAAGAAATTGTCTCTCTAGTAAAGATATCAGAGATGTGATTGGATGGTTACATTATGCAGATGATTTAACCAATGATCTAAAATTCCGGTTGGTTAAGGTTTGTAGAAAAGTGATTTTTGTAATAACATTGTAGTAATGATTATAAAATGTTTATTGTTGATAAAATAAAATCTGTGCTGTTAATAAATAAGCAGAATCATTTTTTTGCATGAAATGTAACTTTGTTACTAGTTATTATGACATATTTGTCTATTAAAAATACCAATGCTATGTTACCTATTAAAGGTTTTATATCTCCTTGTTTTATCTACCAACATCTGACTAAAATGTTGCTGCGCTTTTTTACTATTTCTGAAAAATATATAGCCTACTGTTTCCCAACAAAATCCCTTCATTATAACTATTAAAGGCTTATTGAGCTCATAGAATCAGAGATTTTGATTCTATAAATCTATTTTAATAATTTATTTTAGTTGCAACCAAATCATCACATTTATAAACTGTTTGTGTAAAAAAAAATCTTTTAGGTTTAGTCTATGTTGAAAATTAAGATTTGGAGCTTTTTTTGTGTACATTTAAAGAATTTTAACTTAATGATTGAAATAAAAAATAAGGAAAGGAAAGAAAAATAGTTATCAACAATATTTGAACTATTTAAAATGTTTCAGGTAATTTCACAGTACCTTCACAGTAATCCTCCTAAGAACAGTGACCTGCATTTCATAGTCAAGTTTCTAGAAAATGATAAAATATCAACATCTTTAAAAAATCAAGTTGATGATTATTTATTTATAACAACAACTTTATTACAAAACCTAAGAAATTCTGCAATGTCAAAACACACCTTGTGTCAAAAATTACTACTAAACTTAATCAAATATTATAAAGAGTGTAAAAAGAAACTAGAATTCGTCATAAAATTGATAGATGGTGAGAATCTAGAAACACTTTTTAGCTACCTGAATTCAGAGTACAGAAGTACAGTTTTAAATGTTTGTCAAAATATTCTTTTCCCAATTACCAAAAAGTCTTTCTTTGTTAGTTTCCTTCAAAATTTAATCTGGAAGGACAACTTAGATGAACTTATTGCAGAGAAAGGTGACAACATACAATCAGTTATAAAAATCTTGAGTGCATTCTTTGTTTTTCCCAAAGGTAGAACTGTCAACGATCATAAATTTTTAACTGATTTCGTTGACATATTTGTATCATGTTACCATAATGAGAGTCAAATCATATTTGCGTTCTACATTATGGCCTTCAGTTCCTTAAACATGAATCAAAACTATCTTATACCAGCAATGAAAATGCCTACAATAACATTTGAGCAAAATGACGAAAAAACTAAGAGAAAAATATTTTTAAAAATGCTAAAAATATTAGTGATGAATGAAGTTGACACCAGTGTAAAATTAACAAATACATTAGGCGAAAATGCTACTAAAGTTGAAATAAAGAAGAATTTTATGTCATTCCTACAAGTGACCATGCTTAGATTGTTGAAATTAGAAGGCAAGCCTGACAAATTAACACTCCAGATAATAACATCAGCTATAAAATTAGATCCATCGATGATTGAACAAAAATTAGATGTCATTCTGCCTTCAATAATGACAGCAAAGAAAACTTCAAACACTTTACAAGCATATATTGAAATGTTAAATTGTTTAATAGAAACTTTGTTCAAATTGAGTAAAGGAACTTTATTTATTAATCAAATTCTCAATTACATAAAATTTAAACTAGAAGCAATAAATATTGAGCAGTTTGATTTGAGACAAAAATTGATAGAAGATGTAGATGGTTTAGAAAATATAAAAAATAAAATGATAACAGGCAATGACATCCTACCTGGAGAATGTGTTGAAGTGTATGGGAAATGGACATCTGAATTAATGTTCAGGCAAAATGCAAGCTTATTGACATCTCTACAAAAGGATTTAGAAGAAAATTGCCTAATGATGCTGGAGGAAGGTTTTGTTAGTATGTACCTTTTTCATATTTTAATAGTTCTATTATGTTTTAACAGTTCTGTTGTGTTGTTTATGGAGTGTGCACTCCATATTACATTACTATACATAATATAGAATTAATTTTGATATAATTATTTATCGCTAGCAGTTTGGCTGTTTAAAATTAACCATTCACACTGTCAATCTTACATTGTATAAAATCATGCACATATAATTTATATACTTTTTTATCTGGAGAGATGTAATTAAATAAAATTAAATAGAATATCTGTACAGTATTAGTACAACATTTGGGAAAACTGAAGACATAGAGTATGCAATCGTAGGCTAGAAGTTCTAATGTGTAGTAAAAAAATAATAGTGTCAATAAACAAAATATTTCGCCTAAACTATTATTTATATTAAACTAAAACAATAAGTCATCATAAATCAATAATGAGAATAGTGGAATATCATTAATCAATTTCAGGTCCCTCAATCATTACTTTAACGGAAATACTTTCGGCCATTTTGTCCAGTTTCTTCCGAAATAGCAAAATGGCGGATCACACGGTGCCACAGCCGATCGCTGAAGAGTTTTGGTCCTCTTTCAATACATTCCAAGATGAATGTTTAAAGAAATTTGGTGAATGCATTCTTAAACTAAACTATGTAGGTATTGAATGTAGTATTTGTTATTTATAGATTTATTTTTATATTACTTCCTCTAAATATTGCAATATTATGTAAAAAGAGGATATGATAGACACAACGTAGCAAATAAATCCTTAAACTATTTTCCGATCACATATAATAATTTAATCATTTCTATTTATTGATCTAACACTAGATTTATGAGACAGGTCATTTTGACGCAATAACATTTATTATAAAAAAAATCACTATACATATGTGAGTCAGAATTTTTAGATTTGTTTTCCATTTTTAAGGCAACTTTGCTTTTATATATATTTTTTTAAAGGAGATTTAAGGATTAATTAATGTGTCAAATATAATTATTTGCCTTGAAAATAAAACTGAAAAAATTTCTTTAAACTTTATGTTAAAAATGTTTATTTGGAAAAGTGTAAAAGTTATATAAATAATATCTTTACAGAACCCACCGTTAATACTGGCATTCCTAAAACTATGCCTAAGCTATTCCCAATTAAAATTGATCAATCTTAAATATGCCAGCATTAAGGTGAAAGAGATTCAAGTTAAGCCAACAGATGTGTTGGACTGCAGTGCTATCCTACCTTGTTTAAATAGTAACCAATGGTGTGAACTAGCACAAATAATTCAAGATGATGAAGCCGTCATTGTATGGGTAAGTATTCATACACATATAATGCATGTGTATTTCATATTTCATACACATGCATTATGTTACATGCAGACATATTTTTTTACATAAATATTAGGTATGTCTGTTCAAAGTCTACTGTACTTACTGAGGATTAACAAAGGTATATGGTATATTTAATTAAATAAGAACACTTAATGTATACAGCCCCATATCCCCTATCAAAACGAATCTAGCCCATAAATCTCTCTCATAGCTCTCTTCCACTACAAATACAACTTCTGTCAGATGCTTTTCCACAGAGCAAAATTCCTTTATTAATCAGAAATTTATTTTAGATTATCTTTTATTCCCTTTAAAATGGTTTGTGATGAAAACCTAAAAAATTGATTTACAGGATAACCTACTGCTTGTGAAATCAATGGCCATAGAATTATTGAACATAAAAAATACAGACATTACTCAAAGTGAAGTTGTTAAATCTACTAGGACACATCTAATTAAAAAGCTAACAGAGAATCCTGATGCTATGGTCAGTGTTACATTTTTCACAAGACAACTTTTCACAAATTTAGACTCGAGCCAAGCGAAACAGTTGGCAAAAGCATTAGTGAGAATATATCTAAGTGGCCCCGATTCCAATATATTTCAAAATGAAACCTTAACCAAAAACAGAATGTTATTAAATGCACTGATATTAGAAATAAATAAAAACATAATGAAACTTTTCGAAAATGGTAACACTATCGCAAAATCTATGAATAAAACTAATTTTGAAATAATCACATTTTTACAAAATGAAAATGTTAGAGATTATTTTACTAACCTAACAATGGAAGTAGAAAATCATAAAGAATATTTAATAAAATATACCGAATTATTGAGAATCATGCAAATACATAATTTGGATGAGACATATCAATTGACCACTATTTTCGTGTTATTGGCAGTTAAAAAATGTTGCAAAACTAAAAAATTACGTCGTAATATTGATCAGATATTACAATCAACGTTCGAACTAAGTCCTAAATATCCCGATTTATTTAAAATATTCCCTGTAGATTATATATTTTCATTCGAAGATAACCTTATATTAAATTTGTTTACTTTGTCAATAAAAACGGCAAACAGTCAATCAATAGTAAGGAGCACATTAGAAGCCGCGGTAAAGAAAGTAAAAACTAATAGTGAAATTGTTAAAAACTTAGTAGATATACTTTTATCGAAAAGGAAGCTAGCTAAGAAGAAATCCGTTAATAACTTGGAATACTTCAGTGACACAATGTTCCAACTTCAATGTATAATTTTACCGATCATTGCTAAAGAAAAACGTGCCATAACGGCGAGTGCATTTCGATCCATTTTAGCGGACTTACAGGAAAGGTTACATCAAGCTATACTTGAGTCGTTTATGGTAATAGATTTTACAAAAATTGGTATTTTTGGTAATGATGATAGTGGTAACATTGATGACAGTTCTGTAGCGTCAGAGAGGAATGCGGCAATATTTAACGCAATTGGGGCATATTCGTTGACGCTGTTAAAGTATTGTGAAATGACTGACCTGGAAGAAATAAAGCAATTGGATTGTCTATGGTCTGGATTGGAGTTCTTCGTTCAGAATGCAGTTAGTATATATTTTTATTCTTCAATGTAATGCTAACAGTTGCCCTCATTTTCACATGATGTTAAGTGACAATGTGGTCTTTGATACCCAGAATACTCATGCTTTTACATGTATAACAACTGGTGATGACTAACCGAGTAGATTTGCAAATACCCTACGATCAACCAGATTCCGCTACTCAGATGACCCCGGAATCGTAAAATCTGCTTACAAGGTCGAGCAGTAAACCACTGTGTCATGGAAGCAGCAAAAGTGTTTTTGTATAACTCCTTACTAATACAATTTATAATTATAAATCATACTGCAGCAAAATAGCATGTCCAATTTGTTATAGGAAACAAGTTTGGAAAAATTAACAGCAGTTTATTATAAAAATGTTAATAGTTTTACATACTCTTTGTTTTTTTCTAGATAGAAGCAATTAAAAATCCGAAATCGAAAAACCAACACATAGATTCATCAATTCAACTCTTGAATATTATCCTACGATACATAAAAAAGCTAGATTCTCATGAATTATTCAAAAACAAGGATGCACTTTTCAAACAAATATGGCAAAGCATAAAATTTAGGCTACTTTTGCTATTCGACGAAAGGTCTAAAAGTCGATTGAATAAAGCGTTATTCGAAAATATATCAGTCACATTGAAGTTTTTAGCTGAATTATCGTCTATAGAATGTTTTATGTCTCAATTTGTGGGGGATATTAGCAGCTTGGCGAATTTAAAGGTAAGTCATATAGTTTATAAATAGCAAAATTCCATTATATTTATTTTAAAACATATCTGTTCGATAATTTTTAAAACTGTAGTTTTATTATCGTACGATAAAACATTTTTTTAATGAATAATGGACTAACGACTTTAATTTCACTTAATGTTAAGTGAAAATGAGATTGTAGTTGGGGAAACCAGCTCGCTCAAATACTCTGACTCACACACGCATGGCTTCTGAAACACGACAATATTGTTATGGCGGTAGATTGATATTGGGGGACCACCCTCAGGGGTATTTCCAACCTGTCTCTAAAAAACACCACGCCACGCAGAAATCGCACGTACATCTAAAAATTTACATTTATTATTAAAAAATCTAGGTTTTTTTTAACAATCAAAATTTCTTATTACAGAAACCATCAGAAATACTAAAAAACGAAGAAATCTCCAACTCGGAGTTAACATCCCATCGTACATCTAAATATTTGCTTCAGAATTGTCTCAAAGCTAATATCATCGCTCCTAAGTGTATAGGCATAAAAAAATTGATATTTCGTAATTGTAAAACGATAAAATGTTGGATCCAGGAACACTTTGAGACCAATCATGATGGTATTAATGGCAAAAAAACTCATAGAAAATATTTTACAGAACGAAATGAAAATTTAAATGAACCACAATTGACAGTTATCAAAGTGAAAGACGCCATTTGCAAATTGTTGAGGTTAAATTTGGACATGTTGGCAGAAGTTGTAATGGCGGCAAAAAAGGTAATTTTTTTACATTTTTATCTTTCACTGTTATTAAACAAGACTATTTGTGTTAATAGTTCTTCCGAATATAAGACATCCATTATATAGCAATCAACAAAGAGAAGCATACACCAAATTATATAAGTATATAATGTGAAAATATCTGTGGAATCAGTTGTTGAAAGCAGTTTTTTCAGACTTAGGGACTACTCCTTTCTTAAAGGTCGAGAATGCAACTGCGACTCCCCCAATTTTACTTCTGTCTATGTACGATAGGGTTATTGGCTAACACTTGACTTCGATTTCACCTAATGTTAAGTAATAAATAGGCCGTAGTTGGTGAAGCGTCTTCACCCAGAATACTTCTGGCTCTAACATGTATGACTGTCGGAACACAACAACGCTGTTATGGCGGCAGATTGGCATTGAGCACAATAGCTTGCCAGGTTCAAAAAACCCTACCACTGTCCAATGTTAGTCCGCGATGCCGACATTAGACCGCGAAGGGTTATGGTGGTTAATGGACGACCCTTTAAAACGTGTCAATACTGAATATTAAAAATTCAATCGTTACCGTTTGTTTCAGATACCTCTCGATTACAGATTTCTTGATACTGTATTCGAAGTTCAACACTTGGTGCATTACATTTTAGGCCGTAACTCAATAGACACTAAATGTGAAATCAGTTGGCAGTCGTTCTTTGGGCTGCATGAAGGTTGCGTAGTGGTGTTAAATAACTTACTCCTGGCACGAGAGGAGCTTTTGGAAGACAGGTTTGTCTTTATCAATCATACTCAAGCATTCGTTTATAGAGGCCTAAATCACGTCTTAGTACGTGTCGCCTGCCGCAAAAAGTACATTTTTAAGTAGTGATGTCTCCGGTTTTTGCGATTGTCACAAATTGAATTAAGGAACTGTGAACGGTTCTATCACGTTAATTTTAACATGATCTAGTACCTATTTAATTAGAGCGCTCACGGTTTTTCTTATGGTCGCGAAATTAAAAATGGTTGGTAAAGTGGTGGGATATGTGAGCGAAACGCAAAAGCCTGGTGGGCCACAGATTGATTATAATCGGCCTATATATTAAAAAAAAGTAAACCTTTAATGTGTTACAGTCGAACATTCCTACAATCGATTTCTTAAGTTTTATTTAGATTTCTTAACAAGGAATAAAATAGTAAAAATTATCTTAAGTCTACAATGCCTAATGTTACCATTTGTTTAATAGACAAAAAGTAATGTATATGGATGATCTCGAATGCACAACGATATGTATGGACAACCAAGTCAAAGTTAACATTACATTTAGCAGCAAAATATGTTTCTTTTTACTGACGAATGTAGAGGATGACAAAGTCCGTTGTAACTTGATATGAATCATGCATGTAAAGGTTAAATCGCGTACTTATGTGTTTAATACTTTTTCTTATTCCGTTTTTACAATTTTTTCTGTAGTCGTTAAAAGGGAAAAACGGAGTTTAAACCTGTTTATTTCAGTTGAGACGGTACGACTTTGATAATTTTTATATATAAGTAAAAGTAAACATATTACAAATTTCATCACCTAAAATTTAAAAAAAAATTCTATCCTAAAGGTTTTCAGTTTACATCATGACTTGATGCAGTCTTCTGTGATATAAAAAAAACACACAGACACTAAAGATTGTTGGCCCTTTTTCAGGATGTTGTTACAATTATTTTTTATATTTTAGCACATTGAGTAGGAACAAATGATGTTCGTAAATTGTAACCATATTCTTTTATAATTATTATACTATTATAAGTATAGTTCTATTCTTTCTGCTTAAAAAAAAAACTTAATTTTGATTAATTCAGCATCTGTACTCGAGTTGCGGCTATAACAGCAAAAATTAAAAACGTAAATAACTGGTTTAATGACCAATAAAAGCAACAAAGTATTTTTTTGCGTGCAAAAAAGTATTTTTGGGAGTTATACACGAAATGTCAGTTCATAATCAAACAAATGTAAATATATGTCAAAACAATTTTCTTATGGTTACCAAAACATAACACTGGCCTTGTAATTGTTTGCCGGTAAAATGTACATTTGTGCTACTATAGCCGTAGTGTCTAAACACAATAGTTTCGTTATGGGCACCTATTTCCGTCATGCCAAGAGTCCGTCAACGTGTTAAATTTTAATCCGTGTCTCCATTACTAGGTGGCCATGTTACATGCAGTGTTATAAGACGTTGATATTGTGCTTGTGCGAAAGAGCCAATACATTGGAACAAATAGACAGGGAAACAGAACAGAAATTGGCTGAAACAGCCCACTTTATAGAGAAGTAAGTTCATTATCTTTTTTAAAGTCTGAAAGAAAAAACAATATTTCACTTTTTTAGGACTACATAGTCTAGCGATCGTTACCATCCCACCTGATGGTAAGTGAAGATGTAGTCTATGATGGGTAGAACGCACTAGTCTAGAAGAAGCCTATTCACTCTCTATTTTCTTCAAGGCCCCTACGTCATATCAGAATATAAACACTGACCTGATGATAAATTGTGTCCTGTTATTAAATGTAATGCTTAAAATATTTCATCAGAGTACCATATGTAATATTAGCTATTTATAGATGTTTACATTTGCCTTTATTTGTAATAACTTACTCTTAAAAGTTTTAATATTAATGACACCAAAATATTTTATCTGTGGTTTCTTCGAATTCCAAAATTAAAAATGGAAATAGGTGTACCTGGGAGCAGTAAAAATTTTATCTCGTTGACGTGTAATCTGGCCGTCGACCTTTCATTAAATAAAAATTAGTTTAGTGAGATGAGACCATTGATTTGATTGATCATGTTACATTCGATTAAAATGATCGAGTTTATTGTTGCAACTCATACTTGCTAAAACCGATTATAAGTGCAATGCTTACTTACCATGTGCCATCAGTAGTTTTAATGACCTTCCCTCTAACTCAGATTTAGACATTAAATTAGTTTTCAATATATCTGCTCTTAAAACCCTTACAATAATTTAGTATTTGCTTTCACTCTTGTGTTATAATCGACTGTAATTATATCGATGTCGTTGGTGCAAATTTAGTAAATATTTGTGAAGGTTAATAATTTATTGTTATCTACAATGTGATAGTTCCTTAGTTATTAGTCTGTTAGTTTTCCTTATAATAAATTAATATCTTTTCCAGATTAACTCAATCAATATGCAAAAGAAAGGCACACGTCTCTAGAATAGCTGCGTACGCCATAGCCGATATCTGTACATGGATAGAGAAGACCACCCCTCCGAAGTTAATTCGGCAGCATCTAGAAAATTCCATAGCCCTGTTAATACAGACCTCAGATTCCACGTACGCAATGGCGTTCCTACGACGGGCATTGGCAGGCTCCATCGGCCAAATGACAATGTCTAATATGTACTCTGTGTACAAAAGATACCATAAATATGTTGGCAATGCTTAAATTGTCAATAAAATATAAGTAAAAAAATGGTTATGTGTATTTTTTTTCTTGGATTCACCTTTTTAATCATATACATAATGTATCGTCTATAATGTTGACGGTAATTTTCTGTATCTTATCAGATAACGTGAATGTATAAATTTCTATTTTCCAAGAGAAATTTGTAATGTTAAAAAAAATCAGCTAATCTATGCTAAATGCGAATTTAAAATGGCGCACGACTAAATTCACAAAGATTAAGATCAGTAACCTTTATTTTACTACAAAATAGCCGTTTCAAAGTCTAAGTCAATAAAAGTCTTTTTACTGAACTTAATTTGATAAATCCTGAACCGTTCCTAATTTCCCATGATTTTCTCATTGTAGTACTCTAATAAATTCTTAAAATTTAAGTTTTTCGATAGCGCCATCTAATAGTAATTTATTAAAGTAATCAGAGTACTTAATCTCATGGGAATGTTTAATTTTTCTTGGACAATAAGTAATCTAAATTGAATCCATAGACAGTTTTTTTTTATTATTTTTCTACTTTTAAAATGATTTATTATGAGACAAATATTTTTACTCTCCCTCTCTCTCTCTCTCTCTCTTTCACGCAAGAATCCTTAATTTTTTCGGCAAAAAAAGTACTCTAAACATTATTACATAAAATATGTGTATTCATCATTACGCCAAATTTCATGAAAAACTAAAAAACAGTTTTTGCACGGTTTGTGATCAAAAGGACAGACAAAAACTATTTTCGCTTCTACATCCTCAAGAAAGTGCATTAAGTTAAAATATTTAATGTAAAGATTCAGCTGTGTTACAGTTTTTATGTGTACAGATGATATGTCTTACTAAGTACGTATTTGTTTCTATTGTCACAACTTAATCAATGCTTATAGTAGGATATATGTAGTGTACATCGTGTAATAGTGTAACAGCTGATTATTTAAGTGGTTCTTATCTGAAAAGCAATTATTGTATGTTATTTAGTTCTTTTAAATATTTTAGGTACTAAGTAAATCTTAAACTTTATTTTGTATTTATATCACTCAACTCTGATATGAAATGGAATTTTTAAATATAACTACTTTCCATTAGTTTAAAAAACCGCGATTATTAACCTGTATTAATAAGTAATTTTAATTAAATAGAGAAATTATAAACAAAGAATGCCTTATGCAAACATTACCTTTTTCGATAAATATCCCAACTAAAACCTCTTTTATTATAGTAATGTAAGCATAACAGTGTTCAATTAATTAGTGAAAGAGTAAAATGACCAACATATCATAAACTGTGCGCTTGTCGCAAGTACAATTTAAAACTTTGTTTACACATAACAACAACATACTAAATAACAAAAAAGGTTCTTTTATTTGCAAACAAAATCGATAAATTAATAAATAGGCGCCAAAAATCAAATTGACATAAAGGCTCGAGACAGTATTCTTCAGCCCATATATGGGCATTTATTGAATACTCGATGTGGATTGGACACAGTGCAGACGTCAGCACTGAGTCACTTTCAAGTAGTAATCAAACGAGTGGAAGTCTCTAATTCAGTATACTCTTTTCTGAAACGGTTCTTACATATTATCTTATCATATCGAAGCGTAAGCGGCTTTATATAAATCTAGATAAATTATTTATTCGCGCATTGACAGAGCATAGAGCACTATAGACTACTCGTATTTAAAAGTTGTCATCTTGTGAAAGTTTATCGAATAACATAAATTCGTAAATAACTTTTAAGTATAAAGGCTTTTTCTCAAATGAAAATTATTTTAAAATAATTGTATAATAAATATTACGTTCATTTTATATTTTATAAAATAAAGCAATATTTAATCAGTGTATTGACTTATTGAAATAAATTTGACACATGCGCTCATTGGTCGCCGCAAAATAACGTATAGCCAACTCTCAGATATCCAGTGTCGTTCCGGTCGCCGTTGTGGACTCGTGAACTATTAGTGAAATTTTTACGTGTTATAACATCAAAAAATGGTAAGTAATTAAAATTAAATCTTTTAGCCATTTTACTGTTCTTTGCTTAAGTAAACTAATTATGGTGTTAAATATTTAAAGAAACAAATTAACATTGTCATACATTCTCGTAAGACCGGTGCCGCCATATTTCGCGCAACCCTTTGCAGACTTCGCACACCTTTTCATAAAAATAGTTGTCACTGTTCAGTGATTTTATGCCACGTGTTGTGATTTGCGGAATTGTGTTTTATGTAGAGACTGCAGTGCCTGAGTTTTAGCGTAAGCAAATTTATAGGTATTACGGTGTTAAATTTCACGCTTGTTTAAAAGGTTACTGTCCAGCGGCACCTTTTATGACGAGGAGGCGTGCCGGTTAGTCTTTAAGGCGTCATTTTCCTTGTCAAAATATGCTGAGAGCGCGTTTGATGAGTTATCGGGCGCCCGTTTCGTCGGGGGCATCGAACCTAGTTGGCATTGCAACGCCGCGCAATCGTATATCGCTTGCCCATATATGGTATAGCGGCCGCAGTGGCCTGTCACATCCATTTCATGTCTATTTTGGGGTGCATATAGGCGTCGTCAGTCGGTTGTGGGCGCGTCCTGTAAGAAACTTTCCCGATAGTTTTTGCTATAGTCAATGTCAAGGTTGCATAAAGTGCGCGTCTGTTTGAGAATTATCGATTATTCTTATTGTGCTGTAATTATATTAGCCGTTTTCAGATTGCGCTATTTGCACTATATTGATCGTTTGGGGACAATCGCCCGTTTATGGTGATTCATGACTTGTAGATTGGCTATGATGAATCATTGGCTTTACATTTGCGTTGCGTGTACGATATTTGATTTGTCGTCTCTCAAATAACTTTTTTTTTTCTTTTTTTACGCATAACTTGTATGTTTTGACTTTATCCTACATAACATATTTTCTTGTCTGGCAGTAATATCATGTTATTTCTTATTGGATATAACCAATGTTGCTGTTTTATTACATTGAATGGTAATTCATCTATGAAAATTTGTTTCATATTTTATTCAACATATAACTAAATAAAAAAACTATCAGACTTAACTCCAAAACAAAGTAATAGTTAGAATTTTCATACACTAACTTTCCGCATAAAAAAGGCACAAAATTTAGTATTAAAACAAAACTGATGAAAAAACAAGATAAGTCAAACCTATCTTGTACCACCCCCTATATTTAAATTTTTAAATGGAATGGAATATTATCTTCAATATAATCAATAAGTTGAAACTTAATCTGATGGTGATGATTATTTTGATGATTTTTCACATGTGATTTTTTCTCTTTTATTAAACTTTTGATATGTCTCTTGATTGTATGGGATGTAAAATAAACAGCATACTTTCACACAAGTTGTTTCCTATCTCTTTATTCTAAAATGTCAGTGTTAATCTGCAACGGAACCACAATAAGCATAAAAATCACATTACTTATTTTAACACCAAGTTATTCATAGATGTTGTATAGAAAACACTGCACTGTGCCAAAACACAAATCTAATAAAACTGAAATCGTGTCCTCTTTATTTATAGGAAATAGTGAGACATTCATATTTGATTAATTAATTTTTAGGCAAGAAATTTGTAACAAAGTACGACTAAGTATTGAGTAAAAACAAATGTCAATTATATACAAATCTGATATTTACTATTTAGTTTTGGGATATTTTTAAGTTTTATTTTTAAGATGGCATAATGGACCACTCTCTCATTGTAAGGTAATAAAATGATTAATAGTACATTTCTTTGCAAATAATTCATAAATCTGAAACTTTTCATGTATTAGTAAGTTACATATAACTTGACCAGATATTGAAGACTGCACCAAAGGTTTATTTCAACAAAGATTTATTTCCTTGTCTTGTTAATGATACAAAAATAAAAAAAAAAATTATTAAACTTATTGTTTTAATATTCTTAAAGACTATTGTTTGCATTCATGTAAGGTGTATATAACTGATTATTTCAAAAATTTAGAAGAACAAAAAAATATTTGTGGGGGGGGGTTGCATATAGAAATAATTATCTTAAATCTATTACTGTTGCAACTCGTTTACTTCGTCATGTATCTGCCATCTTATGTCTTATTCTTTCCACATCTGATCCTCAACATTCCATTCCATAATTTTATGAATATGTACTTGTATTACTATTATTATTTTTTTTGTTATATTTCTAGCGGGTGAATCTTGTTTTTTTATTGAATAAATTAAAAATAGATCAATGAGAATAAAAATGTAAATGGATGGCACAGCTGATTTACACAGGATTAAATAATGTTTTTGTGGGCTTAATTAAATAAATTACTGTCCATAAAAATCAATGTATGATAAAATTTAGAAATTTCATTGTTGATGGTATAAAATACCATCAGAATTTTTTTTTTCCATTTAGGTCATCATCATTGATTACTTTACGAATAAGTACCAGAAAAACATTTCAGAAACCACAACCACTACTGATTAATTGGTAATATACAAACAATTCCTACTGGTGATTCATAAACAGTAAATATTACATTCAAAGTGTGATAAATGTCCGTAGTAACATTTTGCACTTTTTATTTTAGCCTTGATCTTAAGACTCGAGTTCACCGCGACTGTGAGAGATTATCAGTGATTCATACCAATACGTTATGACCATCCATTAGTCAGTTATAGGTTTACGTTTTTTTTTTTAATTTGTTTATTATTATTTGTGCTTCACTTTTAATTTACAGTTATTGATTGTAATATTTTTAGTTGTATTAAATTAATAAATTAATGATGATTTTTTTTATTACCAAACGCAAAACACATTGCATTTCCTTAACACATTCCGTGCCACGTGGAGCGTATACTACCGATGCTATATCTTTTGAAAAAGTTTTGATCGCATCTTTTCTTCTTAAAACATTTACATATAAACTTTAATCCACATCAAGGATAAGTCGAATTGTTAATAACTAAATAATATATTAAACAATTGTGTTCATATATCATCCTCACAAGTACGCAAGGGAAAAATCTAAAAACGCTAGGGCACGGAACGTGCTAAACAACTAAGAATTTTAAAAAACATTTCGATCATGTTACTGCACACGAGATATGGTAAAATAAACCATAACACAAACTGCTCTACTCGTGTAGCTTCGATATCGTACTTGTGTTCTCAGTGTTACAAGACACGCTGTAAATCATTACGCCGCTTTTTAAAAATTGTTCTGCGTCATGGTTAAATAAATTATACTCTTCAAGTTTCTACGTAGTTTATGGGAAATTATCATCATAATTATTTAAACGTATATATCTTTTATTTTACTTAAAATTTGTTTGTTTGTGTTTAATTTTCGTTACCGGATCATCAGAGAACTGACACTGCAGCCCAAGCATCTTACAATTTAAATGCGTCACTAAGTGATTATCGTAGTGCATGTATCTGTAACATTCTAAATAAGAAAAGCAGTTACAGAAAATGACACCGTGCTGTTACCTACATTCGTGATATATGGTATTCAATAGTTTATTCCTTTCGTAACGCCTTCTTTACCGTACGAACTGACACTCGCAAAGTGACACTGAAATGTAGAACTGAATAATTAACGCATTGGCAAGCCTGTCATCGCATATATGCGACAAATTTAATGAAAGGTCAAATATATGTCGATTACTAGTTTAAATGTTATCTTACATTTTTAGAAACGTCTAAAGTGACTATTTTCGCAACAGTAGCCGCCTAATGACTTATCATTATTTATTCAAGCCGTCATTATTTCTCATTACCTGACTCACTGTATCATAAGGTTGACGACGTTTTGTCGTCTTGGTCATGAGGGAGGTCGTTCACCTTTCTTCCGTTCATTTTGTTATCTTACGTTTTATGTGATTCTATTTAAAGTTTTATTTATTAAACAAATTTAGTAGTACTATAGTCTGACGGTTCACTCTCATCAGGGTTTTTATATTTTTATGCAATAAAACGGATAAGACGATGAAAGTATAAATGGCGACACGTAATTTTCAGAAGAATTGTAACTATTGAAAAACATTAAAATACCACCCCCAAAAACCTTATCGTCCTAAATAATCTACGGAGTCGGCAGAGTCTTTTTTTGTTTTTTAATTTAACTAAGTTATTCGTTAAGTCGATGTCTTCGACATCATTGATAACCTTAAAACGTTATATGTACCTCCCGAGCGCTAGCTTCTTACCGCAGTAGGTTTGCGCATTATCGATTTTGTCGCGTCACACCATGGCCTTTAAGAACTTGTAACTCGTGCAATGTACGCTAAATTCATTTTGTATCTTAATGTGATTATTTTCAATCAATTAAAACATTGTACATTGGCAATTTTTTAAACTTCTAATAAAGCTAGAGAATGTCTTATGTAGAATTTTTATAGAAATGTTTTACATGAACAAGATGAAAAGAATTTGCATAGTAAGCTATTGCATAGATTTTATCAAATTTAAATGTTAATGTTATTCTATCTGAGATGTCGACATACACGATAATTTTCTATAACCGTATAGCCATGAAAGTAAGTTTTTAAGGAAAACGAAGTAGATACAGTTTCAATTGAACTGATTAACATTAAAATTATTTCAAATGTATTTTGATAACAATGTATTGGAGTATAACGTGACTGGCGTAATTGTTAAAGTCGCAAATTAAATTCAGTTAACAGGACTAAAATCATCCCTCAATCTTCCATCTTCTTGTCAGCTAAAAATTTATTCTCTACTTGAAGTGAACCTTGTATATATTTGAACAAAAAATAAAATTCTTTTAAATAATGATCTACCAACATCATACTAGTTAACTTTTTTATACTTGAGTATTTGATACTTGAGGTCGACAAGGCAGTAACCAATGAACCGATTCTTGGCATCGGCTATTAAATTACTTTTTATTAACAATTAAGAGGAGTGTAAAGACAATTAATTATTGTATATTTATTTTTTATTGTTAAATGAAATACCATCTGTAATTGTTTACTCTCTAAAATTATACACAGTTTATTATTTACCAAAAAAGAACTAAATTGTACCGTAACTTTGAAAATTCTATTCCATTATTAGATAATTGATCAAAAAATTAAAACTTACATTTAGATTTATTTCATAAGGCACTTAACCAATACTACAGATATTATATCTTATCATATTATCCATGAGGTATTAAAATGTACAATTGGGAATTTGTAAGGTACAGTCCTACAGTAGAATTAAAGATTAGTTGGAAGAGTCTTACCATCCATATACAAGATATGAGAAGGGTTTTTCCCCTCCCCTAATTGGATAGAAAATAGCTTCATGTCAAAGAGAATGGAAAAGTTTGTAGGTAAGTTTATTAATTGGATATTCACATTTACATTGCATTTATATTATTTTAACAGATATGCCTTTTTAAACTAATTTATCATCTCCTTACTCTCCTTCAGAGTTTATTTTTTGTTTTAATTTGATTGAAACTCTCATGGTTAGTCTTTGTAACAAAAAAAAAATCATAATCAGACACTTTTTTAAAATATGTATTAAACACTTTTATAGAATATTAAGGAATTTACATGGAAAACCGCCTTGTATATATTATATTAAAAAGCTAGATCTTGTTATAACTTCATATGCTAATCGTAATTGTCAATCCTAATACTATCCTCACGAGTTTACCAAAGTGTATCATCGTTTAAAAAAATACAATGGCAAGCTATTGCATATGTATTAGTTGTAAAAACTGAAATGAAATCGATTCGAATGACTCAATGTTCGTAGATTGTGTTTATCGCGGATGAACCATAAACGATTAATGGTTTCCCGGCTGTTCGTTCACTTGTTATTGCCAATCCATACGGCCATTGTTGCACAGGTAACATTTGGAAATCGATGTACCGTGAAAGATTAGACTCGCTACTAGTGAAACCATTCTATTTATTGCGCAATCCGTCAGAATGAGTTATATTTCATAACGTATTCTTTAGTGTTACACGCGTAAGGTAATATTACATACAAAAGGAAACATGGTACATATGCTAGCTTTATACCTGAATTTTTTTTTCTATCAAATCCAAAACAAGCAGGTGCGAATTTATGTATACAATAAATAATAGGTGTTACATAAAATATTAAAACATGAAAATATATATGCATTCGTTTCCTTTTGACGTTTTTGAAGAAAAAAAATTGTTTCCTTAAAACTTGAACAACTTAAAACAATAAAATTCCTCATTGTTTAAGTCTAATTTTATACTGTGTTAATGTAAAATATGTTATTCCTTCAAGGTAATACATACAAAACAATTGTATTCGCTTTAACGAACAGATAATTACTTGTAACAACTAACAACTTAAGATAATACGAATGGCCGGCTATAAATTTGATACGTAAGCTATCGAAACACGAGATCTATTTCAAACTATGCCGAGTTGGATGTATGTACGAGAAATATTGACCAAGCTTGCTGAATTCTTGGTGGTAATTCTAATCGATTTCAAAATGTTGTCACGCGACGTTTGGTTCTTTTAGACTAGTTCACACATTGTATTTGCGTACATAAATTAATGTCCAGTATATGTATTAGAAAAGGTAAAGGAAAAACAATGTTTTTCTATGTATCAATGTTATTGTTGGATTAACATTATATTACTTTCCGATGTGGCTTAATACTTTTTTTTTATTAACTTCCAACCGGAACAAACTTATCTGCGTTACCTTTCAGTGAAACTCGCTATCGGTGGCCTCATCACAATTGCGCATATGCGACCTTTGATAGTCAAATTGTTCGAAAGCGCTTGGTTCGACATAAAATCACACAAAACAGAACATACAGACCGTTACAGCACATGGATTTTCGTTGGACACACCTATGCACCCAAAACTGTCATAATTATTGATGGGAGAATTTCATAAATAACTTCACACACAACACGTGTGTAGGACTATAATTAGGCATGCGGCCAATGTCTCAAGCGATTGGCTATTTTCGTATTACAACGCGGGAGAGACGCCGTGTTTCCACCTTTAATAATAACAATGAACGTTACCACTGCGCTGTGACGGGTACGGGTGCGCTACGTCTGGCGCGGGCGGCGGTTTATCATTCCATCGACGTTTCGGTTTGTTAAACATTTAAATCTAGCGAAATTATGACAATTATCAATACTTGACTGCCTCCGTAACACGGAATTTTTTATAAAACCCACCTGGTTAGCTACCACCTTCAATGTGTCAATCCGCCGCCATAACAGCATTACTGTGTTCCGGCAGTCGTACATATTAGAGCCAGAAGATTTTAAATGCCTCTTGCGCCCTTTACCATTACTACTTAACATCATGTGGTCAAGTTCTCATATAGTTGAATAAAAAACAAAGTTCAAAGTTTGCCTTATATAATTCCTTTAGTAAAATTACTAGCAGAACCCCGAAGATTGGTCCTCCAAACATAAAGGATGGAGTAATTTACAAAACGGGTGGCTGTATTATGACATTAACTGTATAAAGGTCATGATTGCATTATCTATTTCAATCCTAACGAATCTATAAAAGCAAATATTTTTATACAACAACATAGTTAACAATTTGTTAGTTAAGATAAACGAAAAATTGAAGAAAAATTCTTCATTTGACTTAACCTAATAATTAAAAAATGTTATGTTAACACTATCGACCGGAAGTCGATTTTCAGGGTTTTCGTCGTCGCCGCTGGCCCACATTTAGCCTGTTATCCTGAATTTTGTAGCCGATGCCTATTGAAAGACAACCTTTCAGACCATTATTCAATTCTTTAACTCTACACATTCATTTTTAAATGAAAAAAAAACCTATGCAGTAAAGAGTTTGTAGAAAACACAACAAGATGAGAGAATTTCTTTTTCGTCACCGGGTCGATAACATGTTAAAATGATCATTGTAATTAATATATCTATTGATAAATATCTTATAACTTGTGGTTTGGTTTGGGTTCGACACAAAAAGCAAACGATGAATCCGTCATTTAGACAATCATTGCTTATTCAAATTGTCAAGACCGAAAGGTGATCGGAAAAAATCTTAGTCATATAAATATATTGTAGGCACGTAAAGGCTTTAACGTTTTTTTTTGTTTGTGTAGATAAAGTAATATTTGTTTTACTGCTGATATTCAATTCACCTTATTTTCACGCAGATTACAAATGATACATGTTTTTACTCTGATACATTTACCGTGTATAGAAAACAAGATATACACATAAGTTATTTGTCTAAATAATAAAATGCAAAGATCGAAATACATAAAATCAATTATATATCACCTAAGAGTTTCATTGTGAGACCGGGAAATACCGCTCTTTCCAAAAAAAAGTTACCAAAAAAATTGTCCCATGTTATATACCAATTCAAGAGTGGTAGGAAAAATAAAAATTAATTCATCATTGAGAAGCACCTCCTTGTGTCGCTTAAGCCATATCATTTATACCACTACTTGTGTTGAATATTAAAACTCGAAATTTCATTTCAATTTTCATTCAGCCGTCGCCTATATAATGCAAATCAAATCGGCAATTGAACGAAAAATCACAATGTAAATTTAAACTAGAACTACCAACCGGTCAAAATGCCAGGTTGCACCAATTGTTCAAAACACTTTCTCTTTTACATTTAATAATTCTGATCAAATGTATTTTGTTTTCTTAACAAAATTTACAAGATAAATATATTTTTTATTAATTTTTTTTTTGTTTCCAGTTAATACATATATGTACATTGAAATCGTTAGTAGTTTATGTTAACCACAAAACAACAAAACAGCGTTTTGATTGAGAGAATTATGTCTCGTTTAATCCGTGAGTTATCTAAATCGTCACTAAAACAGCCGTTCGGAAATAGAGTAAAGCGTGACGGCAGCTGCGGCGATTACATGAGCGATTCGCATTTAGAACTTCGGCCCAATATACACGAAAATGTGCTCTAAATTTCATATTATACGCATATTAGAGCCCGGGTATTTTTGTAAAGTTTTTATGAATCATCATTGTAACAATCGCGTGAATTATTTTGTTTGATTTTTTCTGCTAGTGATATTGAAGAGAGTGGATAGGCATTATGGGTTCGCATTAGGGTGTATCTCAACTCTTAAAAATATGTATAACTTAATATATCTATTAAATGGTTTGCAAGGTTCGAATTGCCGGATGCCGCATATCCGCATAATTAGTTGTTTTACAAAACTGATCCGTTATCAACTTCATTTTGATATACAATTGACTAATTTCTTAACTTTCTTATTATATTTTCGGTGTTTCGAGATTTAAATTTAATACTTTGACTGCTAACTGTTCCGAACGATTTTTCACGAACATACACATGATGCATAAAAAACCATACAAACCGGTGTCGAATGCGTAATGGTATCCACACTTGTGTATATGTTTTACTGAATGCAAAAAAGCGAGGAAACAACCACATCGGCGCATTTTGCTGAACACGTGCACAACCATACACCACACCAATTAGTTTCTAGCTTTCTCTCACATTCGTGTATAGTTATGTAACGTGCAGCAATACGTTTGTTTCAGGCGTCTGGCGTTACAGTCTCTGACGCTTGCAAAACCACCTACGAGGAAATCAAGAAGGACAAGAAGCACCGCTACGTGGTCTTCTACATCCGCGATGAGAAACAAATCGACGTGGAGACGATAGGCGAGAGGAACGCGGAGTACGACCAGTTCCTCGACGACCTCCAGAAGGGCGGCACCGGCGAGTGCAGGTTGACGAGTTTTTTTTTCTATCCACAAAGGTCTTGACCTCAACTGCACGTGACGTCAATAGACAGTAAAGCTGAAGATGATAAAGCGTGGATCCCCAAAATACTAACACTCGTGTTTATTATTACCTAACAACAATGCCGTTATGACGGTAGGTAGACGAGAACGGTAGGTGTAAAGCGTGTTGGGAAAAACGTAAGGCTATCCTTCTAAATCTAATAATTGTCAATGGATAATGTGACAGTGTTGTACACTTTTTCTACGTAGGATCTAGCCGTTTATAATCAATATGTTGGAATATTAACCCTTTGCGTACCAAACGCTTTTCGCCGTTCCGTTACAGCAGGTCCGCGTTGAATTCATTCCACAGCCCACACACTGTAGCTCTTATCTCGTTTACACTAAGACGGAAACATGGACCGGCGAAACTTGAAATTGGACGCGGCAGAACATCAGAAATATGCTCGAGCCACACTAGACATAATAATACACGTCGGCACGAAAAGCTACGTCGAGCCACACTCGACCTAGGACCGCAAAGGGTTAATAAAATATCTGTGAAGACATCCTTTTTCATTAAAAAAAATTATTCTCCTTTATTGTTTTAAGGCCGGAGCGGCGCCTTCCGACCGCAAAGGGTTAAAACTACCGTTTGGAGGTAAAAATAGGAGCTACAGTGGTAACCTACCCACCCGGATGGTCTCCGGCAACAGAGACCGGTATTTCTATCTATATAAGGGACTTGTTTATCGGAACCCTCTTAGTAACTCGTACCAAAACTACTGTTTCAGATATGGTCTATTCGATTTCGAATACACGCATCAATGTCAGGGTACGTCAGAGGCGAGCAAGAAACAGAAGCTGTTCCTCATGTCGTGGTGCCCAGACACCGCCAAGGTCAAGAAGAAGATGTTGTACTCTAGGTGAGTCTGATTTGTTGAAGGTGGAGAGTCCTCTGTATGATAAAAGAGAGCATTCGAGATGACACACAGTGGAGAGAAATAAATGAGAATGGAAGAAAAATACAAGTTGCGTCAACGCCACTAAATGGCATAAGGCCAGAAATTTACATGGGTCTCCAGTATATAAATTACATTTAATGTTGAATATGATTACAAAAACCACATGGTCAAAAGTCGTAAACCTTTTAACTCTACTCTTCCACAATTTCATAGGTATATGTACAACAATTAATACACAATTGTTTTGCAATCTATGACGACATATTTATAAATTTTATAATTCATATTTTGTTGATTCATAATCATAATGAAGTGATATGTTATCTGATTTAGATTAAGATAGAGGAATGCTTAGCCTAGTATACTTTGACTTGCTCAACTACATGTGACACCCTCGGTCCAGCACTCACTTTTTACTGTAAATTTTGTGTATAATGAAAGCCTTATTTTTTTAATAGCAAGCTAAATGTTGTTATTGCGTAACCTAATCGTCTTGTCTAAATCTGAAATTATCATTTTTTTTACGTTAGTAAAATTTTATGTAAAATTTTCGTATCATAAAAAGAATTTGTTAGAAGAAACGTATGTTTCTCTTAACATATTTTATTTTTACATAAGTGACAGGTGTTTTGCAACGGAGGTGTGGTATAATGAGAAACCGAAATATGAGGCAATCGCCAATAATTCATTACGAATTTGGTATTTTAGGCCCTATGCTCTTATTGTTCCAGTCTCCGACCGGCACAATAAATTTTCATTTGACGCGGCAGCAATAAATATTTAACGATGGTACGTCGCGAATAACTCGCTCCGCTTGCGGGTTCCGGATAAATGAAAGCTATATCCATTTCGTGTATATATGTGATCGCATATTTATTATCGTTCCTTGCCGCATGGGGCGTATACGGCTTGCCTTTGATTTATTTTAACCGTATTTTACTCGATAATTACTTTAAGCTTAAGATAATTACAAACAACATTAATCCATATCAAAAATAACTTAAAATTGTCAATTACTGAATGAGCGAATTAAAACTTGTGTCCATATACGCTATACAAGCCCGCTAGGGAAACTTCTCGACGCTATAAACGTGTTAAACATTATTAACTTATTCCTTCTTTTTTTCTCCAGCACCGCATTTGATTTTAAGTTACAGATATCGTAAGATATTTTCGCATTAACTATCATGGTAACTTACTTCATCGTGAAAAAAACCTCTGTATTAATGCAATATTGTTATATAAGTAAACCACCTCCTTTAACACGATAACCGTTCGTAAAGAATTTCATGTTAGTCCCAAAGCTAGTACAATAAAAAAGGCTAGGTATCGAAATCGTGTTATAGTATGTCGTGTAGTAGGGGAGGTATACCACCGCCACTTCCTTATAGATTCTATTATCATAATTAACATTTATTTTAGGCTAAATGAAGGCATAGAAACTATTGATGAAAATATATTAATTTCCTAAAAATTAGAATTAGAATATAATAGAGACACAAGTAGAAAATAAATAATAAAAAATATACAGATATTAAGTAGAAAGGCGTAAGAATTTGAAAAATGTATAAACTGTATATTTATAGTGGTATAAATATAGTTCAAAATATTTATATTATGATACAAAAACCTATAGTAACCCTTGATACCATCCATATCGTTACAAAGTGTAACAAACGTGGCCGTAATTCTGCAGCAATATGCCTTGAACGCATTGTTGTCCGGCACAAGATAACCTTTAGCGATGGGCAATATTTATTTTAATAGCTGAATGTGCAAAACATAAGGCGTGTTATTTTGTATTCCATAAGGGGCCGACGACACTGCTGGTGGTCAAAAGTTTGTAAAGACATTTATCCAGTTGTCTAGTCGTAACTTTAAATACTCGGGTATGTTTATAGTAAGAAAAGAATATTTGCTTGTTTTTCCTTAAGTATTACAAATGTACCGCGACGGGGAAATGGTGCGCAAAGTATTCATTGCGAATCTAACCTATAAATAACTTCAACAGCTCCTTCGACGCGCTGAAGAAATCGCTGGTCGGCGTACAGAAGTGCATCCAGGCGACCGACCTCTCCGAGGCCTCGCAAGAGGCCGTCGAGGAGAAACTGCGCGCCACCGACCGCCAATAAAGCGAGCATTTATCTAACCGCCATCGCCGAGCTGCCGCGACCCGCGGGCGCGTGACGCCTGACTCACGCGATATGTAACCCGAGATACGCTGCGCTGTTTGTGACCTGTGCGGGCCCAGCTCATGACCGGGGATATATCGTGTGGGTCACGCGTCGCGCCACCTCCGCCACCCGCGCGATTCGCACTCTTGGGTTTATTTCTATATACATACATATATATTTATATATATCACTTCGATTAGCTTTCAGATGTGTCTGCGCGACGGCGGCCCGATGCCGTTACGTTATACGGAACCAACACCCGTTTCTGTGAAGCGACGGCCGGTGCCGCGCGGTAACTGTGTAGCGATTAAAGAATCTTTATGTAATAATTTAAATTATAACTAATTATTATATATATTTTTCCTATAAACTAAAGAGTAAGTTAAGCTCAAATTAAACGAACGCAATTGATGGGGGAGCGTCAACTTTTCTTTTTACTACGGTTCGCGCCAGTAGGCTTTTTATACTGATTAGATTGTAATGTAAAAAAACTGGGAACGATTTTGTACGATCGCCTAATACTTTCGTTTGAGATTCAATTCGCTAACGTCATAAGCTTAAGGCCCGCCGTTTGCGGGCGGGTGGATAAGTATTTTGTAACCAATTTATCCAGAAATACACTCGATATAAGTGAAACAAGTGGTTTTATTTTTGAAAACCCCTGACGTGTTCGTTCGAATAATGAACCTGTTTGTGGGTTAAAGCATCTTTGGACTCGCATTTATATAACTGCAATCGGTTTGTTTTGGTATTTATTTAAAATAAATTTTGAAAGTGAACATCTTTTTCTCTTGTAAATGCTAAAGATATCAGTTTATAACCTGCTGACCTCCTGATGAGCAAGTTAAAAGAAATAGTACTCGCGGATATCATTTAAGCGTTCTGGATTTTACTGCTCCATCGGTTTGTATTGTTATACAGTTTGAATTGACATTAAAAAGTACGAAATCCGAAAAGACTAGCATGAAATATTAACAAATGAGGATTAAAAAAAATAACATTAAACTATTACAGGTTTTAATCCTTTTACGCTCGAGGCGCGTTTCTATCGGGTGAACCAGCAATTCGAGAGTAATTAGCCGCTCCCGATTATTTCATGGTTTCGTTATTGTTTACTTAAAATAATTTTTAAATATTTTAACTTGACGAAAAACATTTAAGAAAAATTTTTGTTTGTATGATATTTTAGAAAACAATCTCCAATGTGAATTTTGACTTGTCGGGGCATGTCACAGTAATACACATAATAATAATAATATAGTTATGAACCCCATTCTTAGAGTTAGGAATATTATTAACTTGTGTGCATAGAAAGGTATCATCCGGGCGACGCTGACGGCGCAAAACAGGAATAGGTAAGCGTGGTCTCGGAATGTATTGTTATGTGTATTATAAGTTGCATCTAAGTTTAATTCATAAGAATTGTCAGTCCTATTATAGAGCTCAAGAGATACACTCGTACAAATATCGACTTGGTATTTTCACTTTTTAAAAAGCCTCCGTCGTCACACTGAGATTTCACTATATTCTCTTTATTTATCACCACAAACTAGAAAAATTTACAAGTACAATGTTTATAATACTAAGTTACAGTTATACAAATATCTTAATTAGTTCGTGTGAACTGGCGCTTGTAGTAGGTTTTCACGTGTGTCACAAGTCACCAGGCTCCACCCTTTTTCTCTGAACCGAGTATTACATAATTGGAGATTGATAACATGCGGATATTAACAGTAAATAGAATAATTTGAAGGTTGTGCTACTTAGATTAAAAGAAATATATGGTTTATGATTTTTGTGTAAAACTGTAATGATGAATGTATATATACTGTTCACTAATAAAATTGGTTAGCGATTGTGGAGGTGTGCGTAATTAATATATTATGTAATTCGTTCAGAAGTAATTCTTAAAACTATGAGATTATGTTCATAAGTGACATATTTCAACGCCTATAGACATTAAGTATTGTGTTAATGCACTTTTGCATTGATATTTGTTTAACTGGTATAGTTGGACATTATTATTAATTTTTTATATACACTGCTGGCCAAAAGTTTGAGACCACCTTGAAAAAATTACAATATTGAATAAAACTCCAATAGTTAGTGCTCTACAAATTATTTATTTACCTTAATAAATAGGGAACTT
>DWQX01000773.1:0-36168 GCA_018245475.1 Pharmacophagus antenor
TAATAGAGCCTCCACCATGTTTGACTGTTGGCACTACACAGTCTGGCAACATCTTTTCTTCGGCACTACGACGTACAGTAAAGAGAAGTCTTTTAGATGCCAATTTGTTTGGTCGCGTAGCTGTTCGTAAACCACTGTTACTACCACAAAACAAAAAGAAACGTCTGCAGTGGGCTCTTACTCATCGATATTGGACTGAAGAAGGACTTTAAAAAAGTTCTTTGGACTGATGAATCAGAGTTCGAAATATTCGGTTCGAAAAGAAGAGTTTTTGTACGTCTAACAAAGGAAGATGAAAAGGAATTCTAAAGGAAGTTAGTTTTGCAGAGAGGTATGTAGATTGGAAGTAGCAGAAGATCGAAGGACACGCTCATGAGAGTTTCCCTTGCTATTAAAATTTACATTTCAAGTACTCAGGGGTAAATGGATCGTGTAAGATAGAAAACAATGTACAAAGTGTTCTGTAAGAACTGCGCTTATTGAGAGTTAGCCGTTTAAACTGGGAGCAGTAAAAAGAAATGTGGCCATACTTGAGTAAACCGAAAATGAAGCGAATGCAGTTATTAAAAAGACGATCCAATTTGCTAGTGTTGAGAAGTATCAGCATAGCAGACATCAGCGTAATCCAGCAAAGGGATAGTGAAAATGTGTATTAGCAACACTTTGGTATTACAAAGGAAAAAAATTTAAGACAATATAAATAGCGCTGACTATTAGTCACTTTTTTACTTAACTCAGTAACGTGAATACGCCTACAGAGCGTGCAGTCTATAAATAATCCTAGATCTTTGATTTTTTTTAATCGACTTTGCAGTTTTGAAAACAGACATTACAAAAATGTATAAATAAAAACGAATACCTGTCTTATAAAAATAAATGAAATCAAATAATTCAGTTCAATTAAACGTGTCAAATGTATACTTTAATAAAAATTATTATAAACAGTAAAATAATATTGCAAAAATATATTTTCGTTTATGATCATTGAATGGTTTTTCGCATTTTATATATATACAATATAAATTTTTGTTTACGAATATTATTTCAGTGAATCTCAATATATAAAATAAACACTAGAAATTTCGATTACAATCGACTTAATAGTAAATAACCTAACCACTCACATATCGAGCTGGGTGTCGTCTCGTAGAGGTTGCTCGAGGCGTGTGGCGGTTACGGTCGCCGCCCGTGGTTTTACTTCGGCAGTCACCGCCCAGTGGGAATTGGCAGCTGATACGCTAACCAGTCTCAGTCCCGATTTCACCTTTATTCTACAAAAAGAAATTGTCATAATATCGTCAGAGAATTAAATAAAAACTACGAGTTAGTCTTCCGCGATTTTCCTTCGATCATCACTGCCAAACGGCGATAACTTAAAAGTTGTCCGAGCTCGGACCCAAAATCACCTTTCATCATCATTATTACCAGCCTGCGGCAGTCGACCGCTTTTTTATATCGGTTATCTGCTAACACTTGGCCTCGATTTCATTTGATATTAAGTGACAATAAGGCCGTAGATGGTGAAGCGTATTCGTCCAGAATACATATGGCTCTCGCATGTATGACTGTCGGAACACAGTAATGCTGTTATGACGATAGATTGACATTGAAGGTAGTAGCTAGCCAGGCGGGTTTGTAAAACCCTACCACCATCCAGACTTCACTACTGCTTAGGCCCGGATATTGATCCAGGAACTTCCGTTTTACAAGGCAAGCGGCTAAACCCCTGCGCCACGGATCCAATAAAATTGCTTGACTTTTATTTTATTAAAAATAAACTAAATTTATCGTCAAATGTTTGAAAAAAAAAAGAAACTAAAGCGGTGAAGTTTTAATAGAAATTATTATGAAAATATCTAATTTAAATTAAATTTAGATCTTACCACGTCGACCATCATTGTACTACAGAATATGTTAAAGAAAGTAACTAAAAAGTGTCTCAGAATGTTTTTCGTTTTTGAATTAACCACTATACGTCAACTGCAGTTACCAAGTAGAGGGGAGTGGTTTAAATTGCTTGGCCGGCTTGTTAAGTTTAGTAGCCATGAATCGTTTCACGGGATCGCAACGTGCGTTTTGCGTGCAAGCATTTTATAAAAACAAAGATTCCTACATTGTTGTTCATCGTCTCTACAGGACACATTTTAATTTAACAAGCTTAAAACATATGCCAAGTGCCAATTTAATTAAGCACTGGGTGTGCAAGTTTGAAGAGACTGGGAATACAATGCCGGACAAATCGTCTGGGCGCAAAAGGACATGATGAACGAGCATGAACGTCGACCGCGTTTGCCAGATTGTTATGGACTACCCACGACAGTCGTTGAGATTGCGCGCAGCTTCTCCTAATTTAAACAAATCTACGGTTCATCGCATTATTTCGAAAGACTTACATTTTCACCCCTGTAAAATTGTTATTGTTCAAGAAATTAAGCCTGATGATCCTGATAAACGAGTCGAATTCTGCACGACAATGAAAAACTGTTTTAGGAGTTTCAATAACATCCAGTTCTCTGATGAATCGAATTCCCACATCAATGGTCACGTGAATAAACAAAATTGCAGATACTGGGCTTCCGAAAATCAGCTAGAACTTCAGAAGCCCTTGCACTCGCCAAAACTTATCGTTTGCGCTGCCATATCAAAGTTAACGAATTATAGGTCTTTATTTTTTAAGGATGACCAAGGTCGAATACAGATCTTTAATTTTGATCAATATTGCCATATGATCCGGACTTTTTTAGCTACAGATATGCAAAATCAGGATGTCTACAACCACAACATCTTTTTCCAGCAAGATGGAGCCAATTCTCCTGTTACAAATGACTCATTAGCTGCTCTTTACGATTTATTCCCTGGAAGAGTGATAAGCCGCCGAGGAGACATCAACTGGAAACCAAGGAGCCCTGATTTGATGCCTGTTGATTTTTTCCTATGGAGCTCTCTAAAAGTAAAGTTTACAATCTGTTGCCATCCAACCTGAATGTTTTGAAGCAAAGAATCACTGAAGAAATCCACTCTATTCCAAGAAATCGCTTGCTTTTTTTTGACATTTCCTAATAGATTTGCTGAGAGAATGAAGTGCTATATTTATAAACATGAAAATATTATTTATCGGCAATGTATATACTCTTGAACCCAATTTCACTCGATGTTAACTGACAATGAAAACCGTAGATGGCGAATCGTGCTCGCTAAAAATGATTCTAGCTCTCACATATATGACTGCCGGAACACGGCAATGCTATCTTGGTGTCAGATTGATACTGTGTTAGCTAGCGGAGCGGGTTAGAAAAACCCTACCACGTTCCAAATTCCAACGCACATGTGGCTCGAAGATCGATTACAGGATCTTCATATAGCCATTGCGCCACGGGTGCGCCAGTAAAATAAAATATCTAATTTCATTAACGTGTAAAATTCTATACTTTTACTGAGAACCAATCAATGAAATCTTTGAACCGACATTCACCGACTATATATTTACAGTATATATGTACATCATAAAACAAAGGGGAGTAAAATTTATGACTTACGATAATAACGCACGTTACCATATTTTGTTATTCATACTTACAATGTATCTAGACAGATATTCTTTGGATTTCATAGCAAATACGGTTTAGAGTGGATAGTAGAAAATGACCATAAAGATTTTCTGGATTTTTCTGGTAACATGCGAGAGTGAATACTATTCATATAAAAAATATTCATTGTTATAATTCAGTTTTAATATAGAAAAAATAATAAATTAATGATTTAACGAAAAACATTAAATGGAATGATAATTACAAACAATAGCGCGAAATAATCTACATGTTCAAATATAAACTAATTTTAAATTTCATGGCAAGTAGGCAAAAGAAAATAAAAAATTCGTGAAAATTTTTATGATGAGTGGATCGATTTTAAAGATTAGCACTCAAATGATTATTATATTCATATCGATTTGTAATCATATACATGTCATGCAAACATTTAGTAAAATAAAATTAGAGCATGGATTTTAAAAGTTTTAAAATGGCAAGGGGGATTTAAAAGCCACAAGTACTATCAGAATTTCTCGAGGGTCGCATGCTACATTTAATAAAGGGTTCTCAGGTGCCCTGTGTTAAAGTTTCAATCCAATAGACAATAAACTTATGGACACAGTTAAAGGGCTATTATCAGTAAAGCTCGACAGTTTCTTCTCACGTTGCTGTCATACCATGGAGGCGGTATTCATTATTTAACAACGCCTCCCACGTGAAACTGTATTGGACTTTAAGCAAACAATAAGCTAGGCAAATTGAGTTGACGTGTTAGTAAATTTATTATGAGTTGAAGGGACAAAGTGACAGTTGTTGACGTTAACTGGTGACGTATGTGGTGACAGTGTACGTTATATGGACATCAACGTGTCCTCAATACCATTTGAGATGGCATGTTACTAAAAGCGATTGAATTATACAACCAAATTGCGACTGACTTACATAACAGCTGGGTTTCTATATAATCAGAAAATTATTACAGTTTATTCAACAAACATTTTGTCTACGATCAATATTCATTTGTATATTTTATCTGGATGAAAAAAAAACATGTGTACGGAAAAACAGTTCATCTGATCAATCGTAAGCGATTTCGACTGATATTTAATCAGCTTTTATATGGGTAATTAAAGAACAATACAATTATTTTAACCTGTTTGAAATTCAAAAACGGAACTACTTACATTTTTTGTTTAAACAAATATAACTAAATAGTGAATTGTTTTAATTTAGTTTCCTAACTTTGTTTTCAAAAAAAATTTGTACCAGCGCCTGCATAATTATAAAATAGTAGATAGTTTTAGTACATAATAGCCCTTCTCGTAAAAACATTTTATATGACTTGTTGACGAATCGAAGAAAAAAATTTTAACTAACCTTATAACTACATGTCCAATGGTTTGACTTGTGTCCCGACGTATAACGAATGGTAGGTGTAATCGGGAATGGGGATAAAGTGACGCTCGAGGTAGAAGAAGAGCAGTGTCACCAGCCCGCGCTTCACGATATCCCGCGCGAGCACCGGCAAGTGTCACAGAGCCCAAAGGCCACGCCGGTTGTACCGAGACTCTTCCACAGGCACCCTCTGGACTTTCTCCATTACTAGCTTCAGCAGCACTGTATGCCAGCCGCACGTTTTTAGGCGGACGTTTGCCCTTTCCGTCAGCCGGCCACCAAGCAGCGGGAACTGTTAATTCAGCTAAACAAGCACCTTCCTCGCCTTCAGGCCCACAAGATGCAATTAGGGTTTTGGAACCGAGACTTGCATGTAGTGTTATGCAAACATGTCTAGGCCTAGTAGCTGCACGTCGAGTGCCTCCTTCCCCACCGGTATGGAAGAGTACGCGTAGTACAGGTGCATCACGGGGTAGCTCTCGAAATACGAGGTGAGCAGATACGTCTAACCTATGCGCTGTGGCGTCTTGTAGTTCTGACAATGTAGCATTCCTCCTAGGTGGCTCCAGGGGATCAGGTACAGCGTATCGTGCCGGTACAGTTTGCTTAGTCGAAAAAGGGCCGTACGTTGCTCGTACAGATGCTGGAGCTGATCCCTGGAGTACGGTGAAACGATCGAGAGAGAGTAACGCCCCCGGTAGCGCTGTACCAACTGGTTCTGGAGGAGGTCCCGCGCCATTCCACCTTGCCGTATGTTTCAGGAAGAAACCACTGTCTTTATTTTCGAAGTGTACTTCAACCGCAAGCACCGCTCCTGTAAACAAAATTATTTTGTTAATTTATATCTTCTAGCAACCTAAGAATATAAGGATTATAAATTTCTTTATCACGGCTCCATTCTTTTGTAGTTATATAATGAATATTTTTTTAACCCACATACATATACGATATCGTTAAAATATGAAACCTTTTTGTAGTCTTGTTAACATTATTAGATAATGAATACGATAAAAATTTTGAAACAAAATCAAATAGGTCGAAAATGTTTGGCATTATCTTTCAGAATATCTTATGTTTGTATTGAATACCGTAACACAAATAACATTGAATTATTTTATACGTACACGTAAAATAAAGAGAACGATCAACCGACCACTGGCACACAGCCAACTCTGCGTTTATGTTCTCTTGTTTTCAGTATAGTGTCATTCATTGTTTACCAATGCTGTACAAAATAAATTATCAGGATTTTGTTTTGTCAAATGACAATTATTAAAGATACAATGAATTACGTTAATTTAAATGAAATTAATAATGATAGTACATTTACTTTTCGTAACAATTTATAAAAAACGCGACCGTATTATTTAACTGAAATGTACTTTAATGACTACCAAAAATACCTTTAGACTTTATTGGCTAATTAGGTTATTAAAATGTGCGTTACGAAATAAGTTATGAAATATTCTTAACAATTTTAAGCGATATGCCGCAAACGAATATTTCATTTGATAAGCAAAATCGGCCGCCATCATGGAGTCTGATAACCTCATCTTGGCTCTTGTTGCGCCTTTTGAACCATGGATATGGGTCACGTTCCTTCGCGATATGAGCTCTTCGCGGAATTCATTGCGACTGTCACGCTCTTCTTAAATGAATAATTCAAACGCAACGTTACTTTTTCTATTATAAAGTGTTACCGTGTGCTGGTTGATGGCGTTAGAGAGATTTATAATTATTAACGCATTCGTCAATAAAGATTCAACGCTAATGTGAAGTATTAGATAGTAATTAATTTTTTATGTTTAGAATGGAATAGGCGCGATGAAAATAAACAGCTTCAACCAGATTAACTTTCTGCTGTCTCATGTCTTTAAATTTTAACAACCCGTATGTAATAAATGTACATAATTAGATCCTTATTAAGTATGTAGATAATAATCTAATTATTTTTCTTATGGTAAATTACAATTTGTGTATACATTACAGAAACACTTAATCTTATCATTATCATCATCAGCCTTAGTCCACTGCTGGACATAGGCTTCTCCAAGTGCACGTCACTGGGCACTATTTTCCGCCACCCTCTTCCAGTTTTTGCCAGCCACCCTGCGATATCGTCGCTCCTTCTAGTCTGAGGGTGTCCTACACTAATTTTGCCGATCTGCGGTCTCCACTCGAGAACTCATTTACCTCAACGGCTTTGGGTGTTTTTCTGGTAATATGGCCAGCCCTCTGCCATTTTAGCTTGCTTATCCGGTGAGCTATATTGACGACTTTAGTTCTCTGTCGAATCACCTTATTGTGGATTCGATCCTTCAGAGAAACTCCGAACATAGCTCTCTTTGTAGCTCGAATAATAAGCGACTTTCAATTTGACGACCAGTGGTACCGTGAGTGTCCATGTTTCAGCATAGTATGTCATTAATAATCTATCCCTATGGATATAATAAAAATCTTGAAACACACAGTAGACATTGAGGAGACAATATTTTTTTAATTTCCTTCCAAGTGTTAATATAATCAGTACAGGGACCCAAACACGCAGTTTAAAAATTGTCTGTCTATCTGTATAATTTTTATGAAATTTGTTGTAATATAATAACGGCTAATTATCCTGACAATTTAAGGTGAGATTTATAACAGGAATACCTTTAATTCCTTCGACATAATAAATTTAATATGTTGTTACTTTATTTTCAACACCAATATACGCAGTCCGTGCATCAGCTAGTTAACATGAAAACTTATGAATTGTCTATAAATTATGTTCAACCAGTCGTGACATAATTGAGTGGGGACTGAACATCCCATCTCAAAACGCAATCTACACATGGGCATACGTAAACACGATGCGTGATATAAAGCTTCAACACGTGACATACTTGAAAAAGAGAAAATATGTTGAAGCCTTCAATCCCCACAGAGGAGCTCGCGTAATGTGCTTCGTGTTTTACCCGGGATTTCTTGGATAAAAATGAATACATACGAAGTGCGAAAATGTTCGTACTGCTGGGCATACTTTCGTATTCAAGTTATATTAACGCAACATTTCTTGTCATGACCACATACATATTCATGATATATATACGGCAAGGAAGGTTATATAATTAACATACATTTTTGTCTAAAAACAAGAGATAAAATATATTTTTGAATGGATAATAATCTATGAACAATGAATTTAAAGTTTAATTTTTGCTAACAGTCATCCGCCCCTTCCTCCAGGCGTGATATTTTCTTAATTAAATTTAAGTTTAATCTCCATCCAATATGTGTACCAATTTTCGAATCCATCGACTGGGAGAGTAAAAAGTTAATTGTAATCGTTAAGTGTAATTTTAGTCCCTCTTTACATACTACAGGGGCGGAATTTCAAAAAACTATTATTAGTGCTTATAAATTTATTAACAACAATGACGTGGCCGTGAGCGAAGAAAGGCATTTAAATTGTGAAGGTCAATATGTTAAATCACCGCTTATTAGACAAAAGAGATGCAGACAGCACTGTGGGCATAACCTTCTCATACTGTAAGCAATTATCCGTCGTATCGTGTTACTCTATTGATTCGGTCACGGTTTCAATGTCAACCTTTATTCAATTCAATGCCACGCTCAAATACCATAATACGAATCTACGTAATAATTAGTCTGAGTTGTACTGTGTCTTATTACTTTTTTCCATATTAATACGTAATTGGATAGATCATTAGATTTATTGATTTTGAAAATTGAATTATATATATTAAAAAGTTATCATTTTTTTTCTACATTCTAAAATTCAGTAAGTCTCACACAAAACGTCCTATGAACCATTTGAAAGTGAAACATATCTTTGCAAGTAAACAGTTACATCATTGCAATTTTCTGTTTATTTAAATGACGAATACAATTTTGTTATGAAATTTGAAATAATCTCGTAATTTTACTGTTTATAATATTTATAAATATTTTTTTACTTATTTAATATTTAAAGTATAGATGTGATTTTTACATTTTCATCGAATATTTTCACATTATACAACTTAATGTTTTAACTGTTTCGAGTATAATGCATCGATCACTAATCTTTTTATATAACTACGTAAATATAATTTATCTGTCGCGGTGACCCAGATGTGGGTGTTGCGGAGTCCCGCGTCAGAGCTCCATGACGCATTTCTAATGATTGTGACAGCCAGTAATCTCGGTTACATGCCTTTATACTTAATCTTTAATTCTAAACATTTAATTTTAAAATAAAACGTTAGAAAGTCCGATGTTTATTGTGGTGTTGTGAATATTTTAATCGAACTATTTGACGTGAAGATTATTATTTTTTTTATATTATTATTTATTGTAATGGCTTACGAATTTGATTGAAATCGACGTTTGGATTACTTTTTTTTATAATTAATCTGTAGTAAGTTTTATTATTTACAAACCCATTACAGAACACGGAAATTATTAAATAAATTTAAATAAAGTGTTATGTAAGACGACTGTTATAAATATTGGTATAAACCTGAGATAAACTTGATGAGATTTCTTAATAAATTTATGTACACACAACTTTTAATGATTATAAGTATATCGATAAGTGAAAAAAATATTCTCAAATAAATTAATCGCCGTTATCTATAGAACATAAATTAGTGTAAACCTCTTTCATTTCATCCGAATTTGTTTCTCTACAATGATAATAGCGCTGATTTGTATGTTCTTATAAATCCAATTAACTTAGTCTTTTTTAGTTAAAACAACTAAAGAAATAATTGTTCTCTTTACTTTATCATAGTATATTGACTACAAAAACGGTTAAAGGATATTCGTGAGTTAAAAAGATAACTTTCAATATATTAAACATGTAATGTTTGAAACACGTTACACAAAAAAAACAGTTTTTATTTTTAATCTGATAAACTGTACGAAACAGATAAAGTTTGAACGATACGCTTTTGTGGTTGCATCGGTATCGGTTTATACTTTTAAAACACTCTTTTCCCATTACGCCTCGAGCTTTTTGTGTTTTTCAATTCCGTACATTTTCATCAAAACATGTTTTATTATTTTACTTTATAATGGAATATTTAACTTTGCTATTAGATATTATTATTCCCTAAAACAATATTGGTAGTTATAGATATTCTATGTGAGAAAAAATAAAAGTATCGAAGGTAACAAAGGCACAAACCGTGCCGTAAGTTAGAATAATGTGTAAATATAACAACACAATTGTAGATAAAAATGTAAAAAAATCTAGATACCGTTGAAATTAAAATTTACCCGATGTTAGTGAGTAAGAATATACCTCCTACTAAACATGTTGCAACTCTTTGATTGAAATACTAATTTTTAATATTCTTAAAAAATATTGAATATCATTCTACTTATATAAGCGAGATATAATTTTAATTAAGCGTAAGAAATAAATTATTTGGTGGAGTAAAAATAGATTCATTATTAATTTTATCAATCTTTACAATAATAATTAATACAATAATAATAAACTGCAACAAGTATTGAAATACAGTGATAATGGAAAAAAAAGATTTAATAATGATTCTTTCATTCGATTAATTTTCATATCGTAAAAATAACGTATATACCACCAAAAATCCAAAGCCCCAAAGGCAATATGCGCTTGACAAATGGATAAATATTTATACATTAATGAACTTTAACATATCAGTGAGCTCTTTTAGTTCCCGTCAAACCATTACTGCGTGCAGTATAACACGGCGTTCACATAAATAATTACTTATGTCACTATGAGGAAAGCAGAATTACATAAATTTAATAATAACCTTAGAAGATGCATCGTGTTCACATATCTAGTCTAATTTTGAAAACTATGATTGTCAATATTATTGATGTTCTAACTAACCAATAGTTTTCATTTAATAGTAACTTATTGTGACTTCCTGATAACTTGAAGATTATATTTTTTTCCTAGACGATAATTATTTCTTTTAAGCCGGTAAATCTCTACGCTCGCATTACACTGTCTGCTTCGTTGCACGCCCTAAAAGAGCAAAATTACTAACTAGGAAGGCAACTTGCCTACTTTTAATGATGCTAAGCTCAATGGTCCTCGACTTTAAAATAGCTGCCTTACAATCTTTTCTCACAGCTACTTTAAGAGGAAACGTTTATCTTTTAGAAAATCATTACCTTACTGTCTCATCAACACTTCTTTGCTCAAAACGGTGTTATTCTTAAACTAAAATGTTTGGGAATGTTATGAATTGATAGCTCATAGACATGCAAAAGAACATTGAACAAAAACATAATTAATTACCTTTCCTTACAATCTTACAACATGAAAACTACTTAACCTACATCCGTTTGGTTAATATAGGTTCTATATTGTATAATAGTAGACGTACATTTAATTACATGTATTATATATAGAAGATATTTATTGCGTAGCTTTCATAAAACGAATTTCTGTTGTCTCCTAAAATAGACACAAGAGAATCTTAAATTTATTTTACGAGGGTGAAATGTTTTCGAACCTACGCCCTTCAGAGGTCACATTGATAAAATAGGACAATGTGTCGAATGTGTATCTTTAATTTCACTCAGAATTATTTTTGTTCCTATCTCGCTAATTTTGATTTATTTATCTCTTGTTGTCATTATTAACTTTTGTTTAATGGTACTTTGTATTCCAGTTAAATGTTAATAATTTGTTTAATCTATCATACACGTATTTTAGTTATCTTGCAAAAAAGATTATTAAGAAATTCTTTTTCTATTTGCTAGCTATGATTTGAGCTTCAGACAAAAATCGTTTTCTTTCTTGTTTTATTGATCCCTTTTATTTGACATAAAACTGAATCTGAATATGTATAATTATATATATATATAAAGAATGTTACATTTTGATTTAAAATAAATAATGGTATTAATAACAAGGAAATGAAACGTGTTTATTTGGATATATGAATTTAATAAATTAATGTCTCATCTTAACAAGTTTTTGACTGTAAAGTTGTTATCGAAGTTAATTATTAACATTCGCAGTTCATCGTGCTACTCTAAGCCAATTATGTAAACAATTTTATTGTACAAAAATGTAATAAAACGGCGAATAGCTCTGCATTTAAATTTCCATTATTCCCTCTCTGTGAAATAGCATAACTTAATCCGGACGATTCCAATGTCTGAAAAAAAGGAAAGTTAAACAGTACTCTTCCCGTCTCCAGATACAATAACGTAGCTCTGTCGCTGTCGATAAACAACGTCCGCGATCGATGAAGCGTTCGGAAAACACGATATCAATACGCTAAACTCCTTTTTTTTCACAACAGTAACTGCGAAAAGGAAATTAAATTGTAGTCGAACAGAATATTTCAAGAACGAAACAACTTATCTTGATGTTAAGTGAATGTTTTATCTTTATTGAAAATATTTAAATTTTGCTATTAATTATTGCGTGAGTTATCTTAACAAAATTATTAATTAAAAGTGTATTTCATATTAGTAGTGACGAAATAACAGAATTTAATGGATATTTTAATAATATATGTATGCATACAGTTTAAGCAAAATGAGTTGATTTAAAAAAAACTCAAATAAAGTAATTGTTCAGCGTTAACTAAAACGCACTGATTTGATACAGTTAAATACTGCTTTTACTTATACATACACTACAATATTTTAATGTCTGCCTTTGTTGATACAAATAAGAAATTTTATTAAACTATTTAATATGATTGGATATTTTAGTTTATGGTATTAAAATACGAAAATCTTATACAAAAGAACATTGTATATAGAGTTTAACATAAAATAATACTCCATACATACGAAAGAATGGAAGCTTACTAAAATTTGTATAAAACGACAATAAACCGGAGAAATTGAGGTAAAAGAACACCGCGTAAAAAATAATGGCCAACTTCCCCATGAGGGTAAGGACGGGGAGCTAAACAAATTGAACGCCTATTTCGATTTCAGATACCCGTCCATGATACAGAAATACGTTAAATGTTAGAACACGTAAGGAAATTTCACGTCATGTGTTCTAAAAGATTCAATGAAATTTAATTATAGCCTCTATAGAAAATGAACAATAATTAACGTAACAAAACATATTGTAACATTTAGTTTATATATATTTAAAATTTTATATGATGTATATCTAAACAAGTAATGTTTAGTAATCGCAAATCATAACAATATTAATATTTAAGTACGCACCTTTTAGGCTTAACTTTTGAACCTTTATCAGGGTTTTATGTTATTCAGTAAACGTCGTGTTCACGATCCGTGCAAAAACGTTTTAAAAAGCATTTTCTATTGCGGACATGTGAGGCGTTGAATTGTTAAATTGACATATTTTTGATATGAATTAAAATTGTATTTAATTTTGTTTTTATTTTTTTAATTTTGTTTAATTGTTTTTAAGTACGAAAACGCGTGGTCCAAACTTAATAAAAGGATCGACCGTAACGTCCCACGTGGAACGGAACATGTTAAGCTTGTTTGCATTATGAATTACAACTGTTAGTCTGCTTATTTAATCACTCATGTTATTATACAAGAGTAAATTAAATATGTGGACTAAAAGTGTAAGATAGTTTTGTAACTTTAACGATGTGCAGCTCGTTCGTAAGGCACTACAAATTATGTATGGTATATTTAATGAAAATTATAATTTTTTAATTCTTTATAATCAAAAATAGATATAGCGCGATATTACTATCACTAAATAGATATCGAGGTAGAAGCCTTTGCAAAGGCGAGAGGATTGTTACCGACAGTGCGCTCTTTTGTTTACGGATTTTCTATTCAATGCGACGCAGCTTTGACGAGACTCGTCACGCTGTATGAATGTTGGATTATAGAACATCGTGTTCCTTTTTTAACCAAGACGTTCTCAGTTTGATAATATCTGTTCTAGTTGTATCATATCATTTATAACTATTGTATTTGGAACACTCATGTGTTTAATTTATTTTAAATGCTATCTTAACATAGTCAAAAGGTTTTTCACCAGGAAATGCAGAATTATTGGGTTTTTAAGTGATTTGACAGAATACTTTAATATCGCGCTCTCAATATTATTTAAATATACAGTTATTAGTTAACACAATTTTAACTCTCCATAAAAAATTACCATAGAATCACGGGCCAACACGCTATTCGCAGAGCTGTAATTTGTTTAAAGTAAATTTTTATATGATTTACAAGGAATTTTTTCAAAGTCGCGAAGTGATTGTGTTCATTTATTAATTGTAAATGTTCTCATAACGCAATAGGCTAGGCTTAGTGTTTCCTAAAATAATTCTATAAAAAATGTCTTTAAAAAATAATATTATTTATGTATTTAACCACATGTCTCATGAAAACCAGTGGTAAAAATTATACATGACCTTTAAACGATGTATGCCATAAAAAATTCTACAACCCAGAATATGTGTACAGAACCAAGGAATTACTAGATTTTAGTTTAAAAAATTTAATGAGTTAGCGGACGCTAACTGAACACAAGTTTGTACATCTAATATATTCAACTCTCTGAGGTTCTCTCTCTTCTTAACATTTCAAATACTACCAAGCAAATAATCTTTAATAAAAGTCTTATTCCATTAATAGAATAAATTTTAAAAAGGTAGATAGATAATATATATGGAAAAAACGGGTTTAAGACACGTCAACATAAGCAGAATATCCTTGTAGATTGAAAGGTAGGAAGGACTTTAACAAGACATAAAAGTTTCATTGTAATACACTTTTTGGAATAAACTTTCATTGACAAAAGTTAAATGAAATGTTTTATCGTTTAAATACTAAAAACGAATGTTTCGAATAATCAATATTTAAATTTTAAGCCCTTACAAGTCAAAAATGCCATATGTAATTTTTTAAAGTTAATTTAGCACAAATCAACGCGGCATGGCAACCCCACGCTTGTGGTATTCGAACAACGCAGCTCTCGATTGCAGCGCGGCGGCTTCTCGGAACTACGCAAACTGACTCACGTGGAGAGACGTACGATAATCTAACAAAGCTTAAAATAGAATGTCTCGAGGAATGTTAACTGTAATCATAGCAATTAATAACACGCAATACGGCCACGTTTGTGTATTCAGGATGGATTCCATTTTGGTATTCGAAGAATGCCCTTTCAGACGATTTGCTATTTATGGCTGTCTTATTTTTAGTAGTCTTTATCATAGATATTTAATTAATAAATGCTAGGGAACATATCATATCTTAGTTCCTCATCAAGAATTGTCTAGTACCCTTTCATACATATTGTATACATACAATGTTCTCTAAAAAACCATGTAGTCTAATAGTTTTTTTTTCCTTTGTACTCGGTGTCTCAAAAGAAAGGTGACATTTGTTTAGTTTATTACGTGAACGCAACTATTTTGAGGAACGCAAGGGGTATGTCATTCGGTAGCCTAGCTTCTGAGAACTTAGTAGCTATGGAGCGTTTCTCGGGAGCGGACCATGCGTTGTGCGTACGCGAGTTTTACTAAAACGGTAATTCAGCGACTGTACCGCGTAGAAAATTTCGCAACATTCGACATATACCACATTTAAATTACGCGTGAAGCCCTAAAATTGATAAATGGGTCAAAAGTTTGAAGAGACCGGTTCAACGCTGGAAAATCAAAATCCGAATCTTCGAGGACGGTCGAAAACACAGACAGTGTTTCTCAATCTGTTCGTGACAATCCGACCTTTTGACTCGGAAGCATGCTGATGATTTAAACGTGCATAGATCGTCGTTGTTCCGCATTTTACACAAATATTTAAAGCTGTAACCAACAAAATTCAATTAGTATAACAAATTAAGCCTCAGGATGCTGGGCACAGGCTTAACTTCGTAAATCAGATGATTGAGCGCTTTGCAACGTTTACCAACATATTCTTTTCAGATGAAGCTAATTTCCATCTCAATGGACATGTAAACAAACAAAATTGCCGATACTAGATTGCAACTAATCTAAAACACAAACATCGGAAACTCCTAGTGACCTTATAGGCTGCAATGTTGGCGCGAGGGATTATCGGCCCTCACTTTTTTTAAGAGGAAAGGGGACGCAGTTATAGTGAACTCGGACCGTTATGTGGAGATGTTAGACAACTTCTTCGTGCCTGAACTGCAAAACTTTCCTGGTTATAAACAAAGAACATAGTTCCAGCAGGACTGAGCAACTTCACACACGTCCGACAGGTTTTTCCCACGAGTTCGTGAAATTTTTCCTGGCAAATTGATATCCAGGAGAGGTGACATAAATTGGCCTCTACGAAGTCCTGATTTAACGCCTATGGACTTTTTCCTGTCGGGAAACTTCAAATGTAATGTTTATGCCAACAAACTGACTTCTTTGGCACAATTAAAAGGAAATATCCATCACGAAATGGCAGCCATCACGGACAATACATGCCGAGCCTTCATAGATAATTTTAGAGCTCGATTAAATAAAAGCCGTGAACGCAACGATTTACACTTGGTCAATATCATTTTCAAGAAATAAATTCTCTAAAAGTGTATTTTAATATGTAATAAACATTTTTTTAATTTTTTATCGATTTTTCAATGTGAACTTTCTTTTAAGTCACCATGTACATAATAGGATTAATTACAAAAATGTCAAAAATATTTGAATTATAAAGCAGAAGTTTTTAGACAGCACTTAATAATTTTCAATTATACCTTAACAATATATAATTACATATTATTAAAAAATATAAGTCAAGTAGTTGGGAGAACTACAGAATAATATCCACATAATCAACTACAAGGGGCCACTCTTTAATCTCCTTTGTACACGCACTTTAAGTCTACTTTTATGAAGAGTTCCTATGAGCGGCAGCCGCTGTAATGCTTTGTTATACCGAGGTCCTCATTTGCTTCCTAAAAAAATAGTACGAACATGGAAAAAACCTTTTTTATACGTTTTTCATCTGTTTTGATATGATTAGCTGATTATATAATGGATAATTCGATAAGTTACACGATTAAATTTTCATTATAGTGAATTGTACAAACATTTGATCATTTTTTTTTATTGAATATTATTAAGACTAAAGAATAAGATTTGTAAATGATCACATTACAGTTTACTGATTAAATGTTTTTAAATAATGTTATATAAATTTAATTACACACAAAACTATTTAATTTTGATTAGTCAAAAAAAAATTTGTCACCGATAAACGCTTCACATACGTCTTTAGCAAAACATAGTGCTAATAGAGAACGTTATATAAATCTAATGTCCAAGTTATTACGCAAATAAGATACATTATTTTAGAAATTTTGAATTCATTAAATATTAAACCTCAATTAATGTTATTCTAAAACCTAAGTCTGAATCTTTGTAACTTTAAACATTAAAATATTAGTGTTCAAGAAAAAGTTTCACTTGATGTATAAAGATTTTTTATTTATGTTTTCTTTATATATCTTTTGGTATATGTAAAGGAAAATATAAAAGGAATATAAGCACGGCACATTTTTATATCGTTGACTTATGAACAGTTCTCCAATTGCCCTCCCCTGTAAGTAGGCGTTTTCCTTTGCATTATTCACAGTTGCGTAGGTAGACCTTTATCCATACCATAAGCAGTCGCTGTCGCTACCTAACGGTACACTTATATCGGATGTTTGAAGTCGGAAGATTTACTATGGAACAGCTGTTTGGATACGAGGTGCTACATCTACACCGCCTTTTGTTTGATGACTACTCGAGAGTTGTGAAAGCTTTTATTTCGTGAGAGCAGTTGAGGCTCCGGTCAAAATGTCAGGTCTTTATCAGGTTGTTAATATGGAAGAAAAAAACTTGTATTTAGCTGCAAAATGATACAGTTATGACATCACACTTAGTTGACCTCATCTGTTTCTCCAAAGTTATGACCTTAGATGCCTTAACATGTTTATTATACACCAATCCGATTTAACTTAAGTTATTAAAAATGAAAAGCAGATCGTGTGCGTCGATGTAATATTATTATAAGACCACCATTAAATCTATTCTATATCTTTATTTATTTAAATACGATCCAAACTTTCTATTTTTACATTGTTATTACACTACCTGTTCGACTGTTTTCAATTATGAAAAATAATAATGTCATTGTCTTGGAAAAGGTTTAAAGAAATATGTTTAAAATTGTCATATAGTTACTATCAATAGGTACACTATAATTGATTTCCTTGCTGTTCTTTGTACGACTATTTCATACCCAAGGTACCAACTTTGGACATAAATAAATCAGAACTAAAATACTACAACACGGCCATTTTATGTTAAAAGACAGTTCATTCGCTCCTTAATATTTAAGTGAATATTGTTTAAATCATTGCAGAGTTTATATGGTAAAGCTGAAAGAAATTAGTTACAAAAATAATATTGATTTAATGAAAGTTTTTTTTTTAAATAAAACAAGATTTAAATATTTAACTAAAAAAAAAATTTTTAATTAAACGTTTAACAAACATCATGGAACGTGATAGTAGCTGGTATAATTATTGTATGCCCATTTAGGTCTCATATAACAATTACTTAGACGCTGTCAGCGTCACCAATTAGTCGTGCGGCGTGTGGGTACAGTGGCGACAGTGCCGATGATCCATCGTCAGTATTGTAGCTCGGAACAATAACTCGTCGCACCCATCTAAATGCAAATGCGACGGTGAGAGATCCCTTGATCTTTATAATACCATCCCTTATTTGTCAAATACCAGCATAAATATTTTGAAGGCTTGATTTACGATCGTACATTGAAAACATCATGGGCAAACAGATGTAATTTAATTTTAACTTCTCGTTACTTGTAAATAGAATGGTACGTTTTAACTAAATAATTTTGCAGGATATATTGTGTATGAAAATTAAATTGCGTATTTTTCCGTATTTTACACAATTAACAATATTATATTACAAGCTTAACTTTACCATAATAATTGATCGTATATAATGATATGTTGAATATCGTTCTTTTAAACCCAACGTACATTATTTTGTAATTAATTTGAAAGCGCTGTACCCGGCACATATGCTGTGAAAAACACGAATAATTTTACTTTTAATGTAATATTGTTCCGAATATTTTAGAGTTTGCGGATCAAATAATACCGTTTAAAGTGCAATGAGGTTGCTTCATGAAGGACGGAGCAATAAGATTAGACGGGATAAGAAGCTATTGGGGGAAGTCCGACCTTTTCTTGAGTAAAATGCAAATTATTCGAGCTCCATCGTCACATTAAATATGTCACGAAATTCTGTGAAATCTTATAGGAGCTTTACTCAATTTTACGGAGATTGTATAAGAACGTGAATATATCATATCAGACTTTTTGTATAACATCTTGAAATTTGCTGTTTGTTTTGAAAATAAAATGTAATACACAGATAGATTTCCACTCAGAAATACTTTATTTGTTGCATTAATGCGATGTTTTCAACAATTTTTATTTAAGTTAAATTAAATTTAACTGAAATAAAAAATTTAATTTCAAATTTGGTTAGCCCCATTTTTTGGTTTAAATTGATACAATATCTTTAATATTAATTATTAAAAAACCTTGAATATAGTTTTAAATCAGTATTCATTTGTACTGTGAAATTGTAATCGTGACCAATTACAGTATATAGCTCAGTTTCCCGCTGCGCTTGCGCCGATGACCCAGCGGGGGTCGCACTTCAATCCACAGCGTCAATATATATATATATTATTAAGATTTTAAACCCTACTGCATCTTAATAAAGGTTATCAGTTTCCTGTATGCAAGGGCGGCAGCAGTCTTTAAGTCATGTTAGTATGACCAAGAATACGAGACTTGAATCCACTTATTACTGTTTTATTACATACTCGATTGATGACGGTCTCATATTAAAAAGATTAAATGAGTAGAGATATTGTACGATAAAAATATTAGTGGTCTAAAGTAATATTTAAATTTAAAATATTTTGTTTTAAAATTTACATTTTATCAATGGTACAGTAACGAAGGTTTTTTTTTCTCTGCTTCGATTTCGGTTTACTTGGTAGATCATTATCTGTTAAAAAATTTAATGATCTCTCGACAGACGAACGCTTTTTCTGTCAAGTAACGCTTTTGATGCCCGAAATTTAATATGAGTGCGAAATAAATTCAAAATAAGAATCCTTTTTCGGGCTGAATAACTTATTCGTACATCCAACGACTCCCTGTGATCTTTACCAGGTCCACATGATAGGCGGTCCTCTAACGGAATATGACGTTGTTAAGACAACTTGTTAACATACAGCAGATTGAAGCTTGCATTTTATAAAATACCAGCCATCATACGCTCGTTTCTCTTGAGAAACCCCTTTCAATAGGTGTGGAATTTCGAAAAAGCCTTTCTTATTGGATACCAACACATAAAACACAAAATATATCCTCTAAATTTCATGTTTCTCGGATGAGCCATTTAGGCTATGTATTAGTGTATTCGGTCAGTCAGTCAATGAATTTGGGCTTTTAATTTTATAAATATAAATCCACCAAAAAAAATGTCATCATAAGGTATTTAGTAATGGAGTATACAATGACTGAGGCTGAAAGACAAGATTCGTGGTTATATTGAAGAGGCATCCTATCAGCGAGATTGATACAAGTGCAGTGCGGCATCCCGCCGGTTTTGATTCCACAAAGGCTTTTGAAATACACTCTCTGTCGTGTTTTGATACGTTACGGTGGATGTGGCGTCGTTGAAAGATTGCTTTAGCGTAGGTGCTGCGTTATACCTGTGTACCAACAGAAATAAAACAGGGAAAAGCATGCACTTATTTAGCTACTTACACGTACGTACAGTATATTATAATCGATATTATTTATCTTGTTTAAAATTGATACAACTTTACATTGTTACTGAAAAAATCTACAATTGATTATTTAATATATATTAAATGTACATTTCGATAATAAGCATATATTTATAAATTTACACATGCCTGGCATTACATAATAATCTTCTATGGCGACTGGAGCCTTTAACAGTTTTCATGCATACTCATAATGATATTCACACCTGACATTTAATATTATACCATACAGAATATCTAGTGATTATGTTGTTCCTGTAATGACCAAGAGTTTAGATATGTTTCTGCCAAATTTCTTTTGAGTATTACTACAGTTATATAACGTGATGTAAAATGACATTCTTGAAAATGTACCCTGTGCTCCTGTTATTTTAGAGATACTTATAAGTTTGAAAATTATTATTTTAAATTCATCACGTGGTGCTAAAAATTTTAATCGGAACAAAAACAAACAAAAAAATTGCGTAAGATATATTCACCAATTTTTAAGAAAGGATTTAAAAAATATTAATTCTATTATCACCGTATTGAGTACAAGACCTATTATGCATGAAGTACTGCCACTTCTAAGTTCGTGCGGTCAAGTGAAGCGTCTCTTGGAAATCAGCGGGGCAGCGTGTCAAGAGGGTCTTGCTTTACACTTGTCAAAGTTTAGCCGCGAATAATGAGTTAATAATTGAAAATTATTAATAATTACATAATTTATTAATTTAAAATGGTTTATAAGTTTTGAGTGAAATAGAATCTATTAGTTGAATTAAAAAGCAGGGTCTCAATGTACGTTTGGTACGATGCATTGAAGAAAGTCAATGAATGTCGGTGCATTAAAGGTACAGAGGTACGTGTTGGGGAATTTTCCGTTTAATGTTTCGGGAGTATTTCAGGAAATTAAGTCGCGTTTATCTAGCGATATGTTGCCTGCGCACTTGGTTAATCAAATAAATAACTTAAATCTGTTTACGTTCTCAGTTTTACGGGTTCTATATATTTTTTTGCCTGAAAGTAACTATTTCTCCTAATTAAAAACCTGTTTTCTTTCTTGTGTCATTAGTAACCTCTCAGTGAGAGTTCCATCGATGTTAGTCCAAATGGAAGTTATCCTGAACAAAGAGACTACTACTTATAGTTTTAAATATACTTTTTCGAAACGTCTGTAAAGGATAATGGAATTCAGACATCACAACAATTTATGAAATATATCGATTTGCCTTTTCCAAAAGTTTGTATTAGTATTTGAAATTTAAATATAATTTTTTTAGAGAAAATAATAGTAAAATATGTGTCCCTAACATGAATATCAAGCGACCGCAGTTTAAGTAGTTGCAAGGGTCGTTGCCTTACGGCAAGACTTTGCCTTTAGAAGATTTTATTCAGTTATTCGACAGAAAGGCGATTTGTTTCAAGAGTGCTTCATGTTCCTCGAGTGCATTTGCATCTCATTTTACTTGAGTACTTTCAAGTAACATCGTTTTCCATTTTTATGTGAAAAATAAAAAGATAGAAACAAAGGGCGGTTAATAGTGTCAAAACTTATCCATTAGTAATACCTAATGCGGACGCGTTAATCAGTTTTCGAGTTATCTGTGTAGTTTATTTTTGTCAGTTATGGGCTAACAATTCATACCAATTTAACATAATGTTAATGTTTGCTCGAACACTGCAAACTGTTATAGCGGCAGGTTTATATTAAGAATAGTAACTAGCCAGGCGGGTTCGAAAATACCCTACCAACATACAGACTCCATTACTCAAAGAACCATAGATTTAAACCCGGAACGTCCGTATTATAAAACAAGCGGTAATCCATTCCGATAAACGTTTAAATTAAGATTATGCTATTATAATAGTTAGTCAGTAAAAAATAATAGCTCTAATTCTATTTACAATTAAAGTTCAACAGTGAAAAAAGGATTATATTTGATGAAAAGAAACAAACATAAATATATGCGCCATTTTGATTTCCCCACGGTACACGCAGAGGACCGAACTTCATAAGTCTATGAATATAGCTCTGTGTTCGTGCCTATTGTTCGAACAATATTGTGTCAAGCCAGAAGAGGGAAGAGAGCAAACAAGTAGACGCTTAAAATAAAATAAATTTTCATTAAGATTTTAATTACTTTATTGTCAATACAGATCACTATAGAAGGGAAAAATTTTAAATAAAAATATTGTTTTCGTTTTTTTTTATTTCGTAAAAGGTAAAACATAACCTATTTTAATTTTCTGTTTGATAACGATTTAAAAATATGTCTATAAAACATTTTTTAAAAATATCAAAACCAATACTTAAAAAAAATATTATATTTTCGACTTTTTTATATCTTATTTAGATATTACAATCTAATTAGATAGAACTTTAAATAATTTAACTTTAAAATCTAAGATAGAACTAAAAGCCCTGTGTTTGATCTAAATTTCTTAATGCTAAAATACTCAGAAAAATATAACTTGGAAGAATTAGGTGTCATAGCGTATTTTTGAATTCTATATTTATGAAAAAGTATTACTTCGTTAAAACATCAATAGGAATATTTCTGTAATCTGATGATTATTAAGTTTGCGATGGTTTACTTATTTATGAGTAAATCGAGAATAAAATAATAAAGTAATACACAAAAAATGTCTTATTCACCAAAAAAAGATTCGAAAATTCATAACCCAGAGAGCGGAAACTGATTGTTTTGGGATAAGACAGAAAACAGTAGAGAAAATAAATCTGATGTTTACCTAAGCCTTCAAAAATATTAATTTAAAATTACAAGTTTCATTTCAAAGAAAGTTTTACGTTCCATTGTTGTTTATATTAGGAATAAAAAATTTAAATCAAAAAATATTAGCCAAAAGGGATATTAATAGTAAAAGTAATTTAACAAAAAATAATAGTAAGTTAAGGAAAAAGTATAAACAAACACAAATATTAGTAATGATCGAAGTTCTTACTTTGAAAACTCATATAATAATTTATCTCTTTATAAAGGGTGTCTCAGTAAGAGTGCACTTTTTAAAATTGGATTTTTTTCTCATGCAAGTGGCAACACTTAAATTTGACATCTGTCACCTCTGTTTATCACGATTATTAAAAATGGACCACTTTTCGAAAGAACAACGCGTTATTATTATGAAAATTCATTACAAAAATGAGGAAACTTACGCTGAAACCGCTCGCAAACTTCGCAAAATTTTCAGCCGAGGAAGTGTACCCAATGTGTCCACCATTCGTAGAGTGGTCAAAAAATTTGAAGAAACTGGGTCGGTTATGAATAATAAGAATCTTTTGCGTCAACGTACCGGTCGATCTTTTGAACACATTGCTGCTGTAAACGAGAGTGTCGCCGAAAACCCGAAAAGTCCATACCAATTTTTCGAAAATATCATTTTCTCCGATGAAGCGCATTTTCATATCAATGGCTTCGTGAATACACAAAATTGTCGAATTTGGCACTCAGAAAATCCTCATGCAATCTATGAGAAACAAATGCACCCACAACGAGTAACTGTCTGGTGCAGATTTTGGTCAGCCGGCGTGATTGGACGTTACTTTTTTGAAAATGAGGCCAAAATTGTAGTGACGAAATTCTGATGTCAACTAGCCACCACGATCGTGCGATTTAACGCCGTGCGATTTTTTTCTATGGGGTTTTGTGAAATCTCAGGTTTATGCGAATAAACCCGAAATAATTCCTGAGCTCAAATCGGAAATTCAACGCGTCATCGGTGAGATACAGCCACATCTCTGTGCAAAATCCATGGAAAATTTCATGAAAAGAGTAATGGCTTTTCATCAGAGCCGTGGGGGTCATTAGCCGGATATTTTATTCCATACTTTATCGGAACATGTCTTCTTTACAATACAATAAAAATATCACAACTCTATCATTAAATACTTGTTTTTATTTTAAAATGAAAAAGTGCACTCTTACTAAGACACCTTTGTTATGGAGCCCTACAATGTAAGAATCAAACGATTATATTTTTATTACATATGGTCCAGTTAAGTAACCCTAATTACTTATTCGTTGGTTTTTAAGTTGTCACTTAACTATAATAGAAGAAAAATAAAAGTTATATCATCTTAAATATCACATAAACTTACCTAGTAAACTAAATTCAAGTTTAAAATTTATAACAAGCTTCGTAACTCAAAGAACTTTTTAGATTCAATGTCCTACCCTTAACTTTTTTAAGATATGGCGGCAGAGTTTCATTATAACTCTATAAAAAAATTATATTGAATATTGAAAATTCATTATTCGGGAAAGACTTTATTAAACTGTTTATTAAACATGATATATATTATTGGTTTATGTTATTTAGTTAAATGAGTAAAGTCAGACGAATTCAGTGAAGGTAAATTTAAATTAATATACATATAGTACATCCGTTTGTCATCTCTGCTAGGTCATTAAGGTTATCAAGTTAATTTAGTGGGGTCTACAAGACGCATTTATTGTCCTTATTAATTCAATTTTGTAAACGGAAGAAGCTAGCCCCGTGCCATTAAAGCACTTTGATTTAACGTTAAAAATGTCAAATATTATTTCGTCATTAGTAAAATATTAATTTACAAATTATATCAATGCCTATATTTGTATAAAGAAGTAAGCATATATATTGTAAAACTTTACAACACCAAAAAAAATCGAAGGAAAAACGTTTAACAAATACTCTCTAATTGTACAAATAACAATTATAAGCAAACTGTTTTGACATTTAAAGTATATTTAATTTATTTATAATGTCAATAGGTCAAATGAACGCACTTTAGTTAAATGAAGAAAAAAATCAAGTGGAAATATTTATATATAACCATAAAAGAAGTGTAAGTAAATTTTATAATTTTATAATAGCACTGTACTTTTGAGCACGTGAATTAATTGAGATTTAGATAAACCACAAAACTGGATTTATAAGAAACTATAAAAGTTATTTATTACGAAAATACCAAGTGATAGATGAAGAGAATTTTTCGAAAAATAAGTTTACCGTGTATACTCTACTAGGTTATTCGTAAAAAATCCGCGTTTTAAAAATTTAAAAATTATTTCAAACCAATTTTTTAAATGCAAATATATTTATGTGAACTGCATAGCTCAATTTGTTTTCCTTTGAATCTCATGTATATTTTAAATTATACTTGGTTCTAGAATAAGTTGCTAAGTCACGTATTTTTATTAAAAAATACGAGTAGCATATTTACGCTATTGTGTTTCGTTTAATTGTTGATAAAAATAAAAGATTTATTTCATTTTAAATTCATCAATAAACAAAAACTGTACTCTTACGATGGCCCGCGCCTCTTCTTTTAAAACAGCGAACTAGATATTCCTTCAATTTCAAAAGAGACAATAAAATTTAGCGTGTATCTGAAACGCCGGACAAGGAAATTGAAACTTCGGTCTGCAATCTCACTAGGAAATTATTTTTATCTGGAAAATTAAGTTACATTTTCTTTTTTTTTTCATTTATTCAACAGTTATTTTATATGAAAAATTTGTTAGAGTACTAAATATCAAAGAAACCTAGTCATTCAACATAATCTTTACTTTAATATTATAATGTTCATAACATTAATTTTAAAGCTTTGATCATTAAATTACAAACCAAAATATTTATGAATCTGTATCCTGGTTTCAAAATTGAAATAAAATCATTTTTTCGATCATTACTGAAAGTGTAGAGGCAAATTTAACATTTTTAAGTTTTTAATGTACACGTAATTTTTGAAGTTTCAACCCTATTAAATTCACAGCGAGCCAAATTGTGTCATGTGAGTAGAGGTGACACAATACGTAATGCGTTGTGGCTGCAGAAGCACACGGCTCGCAGTCGCATCCATTATGTACGGCTTCGCAGTACATCGAACACTGAAAGCTTCCTGTGCTACTGACCAATTAACTGAGTCCACATAAAATCATTATTTGCAATTGTAGTTGTGCTAAATTATCGAAAATGACTTGTGAATCGTTTCCGTCTATTGATTGAAGCGCTCGCATAATAATAATGAAAATCATTGTCGAATAATATATTACTCATTCATCATGTGTATTGGCATCAAATATGTAATGGCTTTCTGTGAAATTGTTAATCAGGGCGAATAGATTTGTATATGTACTATTATTGAATTCTATTCGCTATATGTTTCCTCTGCAAAAATATCTTTGTTTTTATACTCCACAACGCATGTTATTTAAAATGATAAACCATTATTAAACTAGTCAACGATTAAAATTAAAGTATGACAAAGATTGTCGCAAATAGTTACCGTAAACATGGGTTTTCTAAAAACTTAATTTAACAGAAGTCGCAATTTACATTTGGAGAATCAAATAATATAGATATGTATGTAACATACAAAAATTTTAGATGCATTATTACTAGTATAGAAGTGAATTATATCTTCGTAATTTTATATGAGAAACAAAGAAGCGATATGATATTGTTAGTAGTTCAATTGAGCACATACTATAACACCTCTTGCTTCCGCCAGACAGTAGAGAGTAAAGAGCTTCTAGGAAACCGGGAAGCAGCATTATGCAGTAGGTGATAAGCGCTGATACTATATGAACACCTTAACTAGCCCCTCTCCTTGTTGTATTTTTAACAGTCATAGCCTAACACTTATCATGTTAAATAACAATGAGGTCGTAGATAGTGTAGCCTGCTCGTCTAAAATACTCTGACTCTCAAATGTATGACTGCAACACAGAAACACTGTTGACGCGGCAGATTGACATTATCGGCAGCCTGGCAGATTCGAAAAACCTGCAACCTCCATATAAACACATCTGATAAACACCAATCTTGGTAAAACGTCATTATTTAAATATAAATTGTTTAAACAGACTTTAACGTCGGCAAAGCTAAGTAACAAAATCGTCGGTACGTTTTCAGACGGTGTGTACTTAGCAATCCTTTCTCAACAAAGTTCTCTTTAGCAGAGCAAGAGGTGAGCAAACGATAACTTACCTGACTCGTGCTCGTGTAAACGAGTAACTGACGTGGACAGAGTTTAACGATAAACGTGGTCGAAGCGGGAAGCGTTTATTGGACTTTATTTTACGTCTGAAAGTTTTAAGTCTTAGAGCATACATATAACACATTAATTTATCACTACTTTTGTTGTAAATGATAATCATATGTGTTGTTAACTCTAACCTTCATACACTAAAATATAAAACTACCTATAACTAGGCTTCCATATAATATGTATGAATTCTGGCACCGTTGTGCTCAACCGATTTAGAATTGTTGTTTGAAACTACTTAACAAGTTAAGCGAACGTACTAGATCGATTTTCTTTTCTTCTCGCATTCGAATTATTTGGTGTTGTATGAAACCGATACTATTCCGTACGAAATAGCAAACGGCGGCTCCGCGTGGGAGCCATTTACATATACGAACGTGCTACGAATAAAATGGAAATGACCCCACTGCACCACAAGGGTGGAATTTTGAACCAAGGGCAGCGATGACGTCATTATTGCTTCGATTTACAAGCTTTATTCAGGTTAGTTTACGCTAACGTATGCGTAAATGTTACAAGCCACATTACCGAGTATAATACCGAGCGAACCCAGTGCATCACCCTTATCCATTTGCATATTATGAAGTTTTTTTATGCTTTCTTATTACGTACGTTATTTATTTTTAAAACATTGTAAAGATGCTTTCGGTGTTTCTATTTTTTATACCTATATACGATTTAAAACTGAACAGCCGAAAGACCCCGCTACGTGGCCATGAAAGTAATATAACGTTTCGAAACGTAAATATTGTGGAAATTTCACAACAGATGTGTCGCATTGATATTCAGTGTAGTTTGTGATTTAGATTTGTAAATATAATACAAAACTTAAATAAATCGCTGTGGTAATGTTCAGACTGTTCAAAACCCCACCATAGATTTAGATTTTATCAAATATATAGGTGGTGCGGATCGAGCAGGTCACTATGCAGCTTCTTATCCGTTTATGAGGAAAAGTCTTAAATGGTGGCGTAAACTTTTCGTTTGGGGATTGGAAATATCCGTAGTAAATGCATACATTCTATATAAAGATACTAAAGTACAATGAAATGAGAAGCCCATGACTCATCTACAGTTTATTTAAAAGTTACTTCTCCAACTAAGAGGAGATTTTCGAAGAATACTTCAACTCCAAGGGCAATGCACTCGTAATACGTCTGAAACTGAAAATCGAATTGATGGGAAATTGCATATTCCTCGGCTTAGAAGCAACCAAGACCATTAATTAAGTTCCGATAGAAAGATTAAAGGCGGCCGTAAACGAACAACCACATATTGTTCAACATATTCCGCGAGTCCATCACTAACACATTGATAATTGCTTCGAAAAATGTTATAGTTTTAAAATTTATAAAAATTTAATTCAGTTATAAATAAAGTAAATATATTGAATTCATATCTAAATAAATCTATTTAAATTTTTAGTTTAAGTTTTAATCCTTTTAAACGTTTTTTATAATTTCACCTAATTTTCCGTCGTGTTATAGGCGAGTATTACAAACAAAGCTCTCGGCCGTTAAGAGTTAATAAATATGATGCGTAAAAAATTGTGTTAACACTTACAAGTGAGGGGTTTGTCGGCCGTTATGTGAACAAGGATAGCCCTAGTACACAATAATTAAATTTTAGTCTTTCATAAATTTTGGGGTGTTATTCAAATAAAGTGTTTATCACCATTGGCATAAATAGAATCAGTATCCTTATACATCGTCAAGCAACTACAAAAGAGACAAGCGACAGATGACACCTTGAGTCGCTCATAGCATAAACGTCAAAATATTACCTCATTTTTATATCTAACATCAAGTACGTTTTTTTGTATTTCCCTGAAAGTTTATAGATCATTTCTTATCGAAATCACAATTTTATGGTATAAGTAAAAGAAAGTGTTTTTTATCCCAGAAAATGAAATATTTAAAAAAAATAAACCTTTTCTTGGACAGAGCCGTTACTATTCTAAGAATATTCCGGCAATCATTAATTTAATTATTTTATTAACAGATGAGTCTCTAGGACGCTCTGAGGGCTGAAATCACGACTTTGTAGTATTGCTACCGCCTGCCCCTTTAGGTTGGCTACTAACTGCGGAATCATGTATCTTTCACCTTTTAATTCTATTCACCGGGAAAAATAAATTTCGAGAACATTGAAAAGCTTTCAAACTTGAAACCCACCTATCAAAATCAAATTATTGTGTTCGATAAATCTTCACTATTTTATTAAACTAAATTATTTTTGAGTTTATACAGAAAAAAATAATAATATCTTAAAAGTGTTTATAGCCATTTACTAAAATAGTATTAGAAAATGAAATAACTTTTGTAAAGATTGTTCCTTACAAAATAAGAAAAATTGTTGAAGTAAAGAAAAGAAAAAATAACGTTACAGCTACTAACTCATCACCGCCTCTCAGCTTTTGCCAAGAGCGATAATAAGCACTGGCTGGGTTACTAGGATATAATGCAATCATCAATATCCGCTTAGTTATCGTGCATTGATCGCTTTGTTTGAAAAACTAATCGTATGATGTAAGAGATGGTTTGGTAGTCGTATGTATATCATAAAATGCATTGCCAGGTTTGCAACTTTTTAAGTTGGTTTAATATAAAGAAAGCAATTCGAAATATATAATTTCACTGTCATTAACAAAGATATAACATGATGTAAAGAGAGTGGCATTTACGTAATTTGGCTAGAAGTGACATTATATTGAAAATATAGGCAAAAGTTTAAAATGACCCCAAAAACTTAAAAAAAATTAAATACTATTTATGAGTTATCGTATAGTATATTGTAATTATTTGCTGTGTCCCAAAATATAATATTCATATTGTAATAAACATATTTGCACGAAATGTCCAATGTACCAGTATGAGTTCCAAATATGTGACAATCTGTTCCTGAAGCGAACAATGACTTCATCTTCGGATCGAATTCAATTTCACGCGTGATTTGTGCACTTTTATTTCATTTCCACTCGGAGTGAGGTGCTGTCGGAAAAAGCCGTGACCTCGGAACAGATTTACTGCAATCGTTCGATTATACGGCAGTTTTTTGAAATAACTTCTTCTTTAAGTATTTTAATGAAATAAAAATATTATTTTTCCTAAAACAAGGGGCTCAAAATAAATAGAAATTCCAAAAAAAAAAAATATAGATTTCTAACAGAAATTGACAGGTTTAAAAGAATTGTATGTTATTTTCTCACAAAACTGTATTTATTGCGTAGACATACATAATAAAGAACATAAAAAGGTTAACATCAAATTAAGAATCTTTTCAAATAGTAAGTGTTGCTTACACTTTTTTGATGTGTTACGTTGACACATCACACGTCTTATCACTAATATAATTACTGATCCAAGCGTTGCTTTCCGAAACTCCACGACTCAAGAAAACTAAAAATTAATTAGCTGTCCGCTATTTTTAATGAATGCTATCCGCGAATGTTATCCGTTCGAGAGTACGAAGTCAAGCCGTCGGCACCTCCTAAAGATTCCACGTGTAGTGGCGAAACAATGCGATTGTATTTTAGTCTTAACATTTGCGAATTAAAAAAGCGAAATTTATCATTTTTTTCATTGATACACTTTTTATAGTTATGGAAGATAAAAATTGATACTGTTTAACTTTAATCAACGCAGGGAAAAAGAGTAAACAGTAAGAAATTACAAACTGAAAACGAAATCAATACAAAGATGTACTCTTGAAACATTAAAAACATTACATTGAAGCCTTGTGTTATAAATGAAAGAACACTCGACTTCTTCATTCACATTTGTTGTCTTAGGACCAGCTGCAAAGTCTAGTCATAAACCTTCAGGCTACTTGAAAATGTACAAAAACTAGTTCGACTTTTTACTTGGGAATAAACAGAGAACTAAATCAACAGTAGCTATTAATTTCTATAATCATTTAGGTTAAAAAAATAAATGAAGACTTTCAATATTACATAAAAACAGAAAAGCCTATAACGCAAAATCATTGTAACCAAAAATACTGTTGTAAATATTATTCTTTTTTGGCATTTTTTTTTATTTATTAGTAAATTTAATAATTTTTATACTTATCTGAACATAATTATTGCGAAACTATGAAAGGAGGTCAATATTAACTAAAATATGATTTCAACTCTGTTTTGCGATAATGATCTTTACAATAAAAGTGGAATATACTCAATTTGTTATAATTAAATAAATTTTTTTAACTTGTGGCTGAAGCGAAAAAGATAAAGCTATTGCAGTATTTGTATAATTGTAATTCTTTTTCCTTTTCCTCCCTTCTGATTAATAAAGTAAGTGATAATCGAGAAATCATAAAAAAAATATGCAAGTGCCCCCTTTTCTATCAACAGATATTAAGAATCTTAATTGAAAGAGAGATTGTAACATAGTCGTAATATTCGCGATTAAAAAACCGGATGTAAACAAAATAATTTTTGGTTCATTGAGTCACGAAGTTTTATAAAGTAACGCTACGATCAATAAATTATAGTTAGAAAAATTTTCAATAATTCAATATAACAAAAATTGTCTTATATAACTAACCGAATTCTTAAGCTGAACGCATGTAGAGAAACATTCGCTGAGATAAGAGTTATGAGAAAAGGAATTGTATTAAAATGGCGACGAGCATCTTGACAAATAGGAGCATGTGTAGCAACAGCAGCGGCTCTGCGCAAAGTCGACCCGACAACTTGATGTATAGAGTTGCTTTGTTAAGGCGGCCGGGTAAACAGGAGCGGCTAAGCACCGCCCGATAACGTTATCCTACAGGACGCCACTAAATTACTTTTATCTTCGACGCAACTCACAGACACCAGTGCTCTCTTCTCGAATTGTACGAAACTCTTAATTAGGCGATAAAGTAACGATAAGAAACTGCATCGTTGTAATAAATACTTTACGTAGTAGTGGTGTGACGGCGCCCTAGTGTGTGGGCTTTTATCTGATACAACATTTTGTCTGTCACTGAAAACCTACGTATTGGTGAAGCGCCCAATGCACCACCGTAACCGAGTGCTGAGTGCTGATGACCGTATTGACACGAACCGCAACGTTCAAATTTGTAAGACGAAGATAATTGTACATTTTACCTAATGGAGATACCTTTTCATGTACGTCAATAAAGTATTTTCTTTATATTTCATAAAATTAATTATTAATGCTACAGGTGTATGGAATTAGGAGAAAAAGTTGTTTAAGGCATTGCAAATGATATGTCCTTTAATAGATTAAAAGAATTTACGTAAACAGAGACCAACAAATATATTTTGATTAAAAAAAATATTATATTCACTAGACTTTATTCTTACAAAAAAATCTGTTTTAATGACTTGAAATGTTTGCCTACTATATCAAGCAAAGTAACAATCTTATCACTCCATAATAAATACTTTGTAAGCCGCTACGTAATGTGCACAAAGTAAAAGTTGACATTACACGCCTCGGCAGAGGAGCACCCTGGATACCTCATTTCGAACGTTACGAGGCGTAAACGACATATACATTCAAGCCACGAAAATCGGTAAGTAAGAACCTAGATAAAAACTTCCGTTGAAGACACTGCAACGACTTCGAAAATGACAAGGAAAGTATATGGAAATGCGATAAAAATTCTACGAGAGCTATTAGGTTCTGCATAACCAAAGAATATCACATTAGGGTTTAACGTCAACGACCGTAAAATTTATATTATGAAGAACACCTTTTCATTGACATTTATTTAATTTATAATATGGATGTCATAATATTGGTTATAGATAAGATAAAGAAGGTTCTTACTTCACTAAAATATTCAAAACCTTACAAAAATAACAACTCTGCATTTCGTTTTACCGTTTTAAAGCCATATCTTTTTTGGGTCGTATACAACGCATTTCTTCAATTATATTAAACATCAGAAGTAATTTAGCAATTATCTGAGAAAAAAAAACACTATGTTACGATAGACATTTAAATTTTGTTACAAACAAAAAGACAAGTAAGGTAGTAAAATAATTTTCAGGGCGGGGCGCCTTTGCTAGTAGTGGGAGTAGGATTTTAATCATAATACTTTAAAATTAAATGTTATTGTGAGATATAAAACTTTTCAAAGCAAAGGCAATTACTTAGGCGAACATATCATTATTCATCGTTATATATTTATCCTATTGTTTTGTGCTATAATAATCAAATTTCTTAAAGAACAATGAATTATAAAGAAAATAAAGATAAAATTATAAAATGCATACAAAGTAACAATTAAACAAAACAATCTAATATTCCCTTCAATTTATTTACATTTTATATTTAAATGGTAATAAATACTGAACTTAAGACATTTTACATTTCAATACTTCCCGGATTATTTTTGTTTTTAAGCAATTAAACGTAATTAAAATATGTAAGAGAAAAAGTATACAATGAAGCACATATTTGTGTCGTTCATTCTAAAAGTGGTGTGAGTTTTACGAATGTTACGAACTAGGTTAATTCGCTTTCGGTCAATCCTTTGCGTGACTCGCTATATTGTCGATAGCGGCTTTCGTGTTTTTAGTCGCTCCTGGGTTGTTAGAAAACTTTCAGTTCGCTACAAAATTTTACCATTATGAACGTGTTATAGTTTTGGATAATTGTTCGAACGTTTCGCCCGCAGGCGCTTTATTTGTTGTTCCAACATTTTATTGGGGCAGAGCTGTCGATGTTCATTATACAAATGGAAGGCGCAGCGGGGTACGTATTTAGCTTTTCTATTCACGGTTACAGTTTTGTCCTATTGCCAGCCAGAGGCAACTTTACTCTTTATCTAGAATAATGAAACGAGCTTTTCTTTTAATATAAAAAAATGTGCATTTATGCTCGATGGTTTTTCTAAGTGATTTAATAATTTATGGAAATAATGATACTAGAACAGGTCGTTAATGTAACCTAGGGGATTTAGTGACCTAAATTAACACAAGGTGGATAAATGAAATGTTCCGATGGCGATAGGAGAAAAAGATTTCAAAGTGGTGACTATGTAATAACCGAATCATTGGATCTAGTTGGAATAAGACTGGTAGAGCTCAAAATCTATTGGACAGGCGTTTGACAGCATCAGGACACTAATAGACATAAATGATGGTGATGAAATTAAAAACATTACCGCAAACATCAATTTATCTTCATTAATTTTTAAATAACCTCTCAAAAAATGTTTAACATAATTAATTTTACGTAAATTCTGTTACAGTAGACAATTAAGATTTTTAATTTTATTCTATTTATTTAGTGCTAACGACATCGAAAATAGTTTGCCATACAAAAAAATGTAAGGTTAAAACTTATTTAAATAAGTACCCACTATAACAGTTCATACTTTCCATATGTCAACACCTGTCTATAATTATCATAACCATGAGTTCTCTTTTCAAAACATCATTACCAGATACCTCATAATATTTTACATAATATTAAATCATGGTACAATATCGACAATGTACATATGTATGAAAGTAATACTCGTAAGCTCTGCACATATATCTGGAATTATGATCGGGCAAATTTTAACCCTATTAATTATAATTTGTTGTCGCACGTATATCACTATATACTATTGTTAGATATTTTGCAATCAAATTATACTCTGTAGAATTAGATTCTGGGTGTAGTACAATATAAAAAATAATTGAAACCACACGAAATTTTTAAACGATATCATTGACACAGTATGAAGACAATGTTTACAAAATCAATAAAATAGCTGTGCTGCCACTCCCGTAATTGATGCCTTGTCAAGTGTTGTATTTTTTGTAACTTAATAAATGATACTTCCGACAAAATCAACTATATATTAAAAAAAATAACTTGTAAGGTGAATACAATTGAGGTATACATGTATAAAATAACATTAAAATCTTAGACGGTAAAGTTTAGCAGAACTAATGTCTACTTTTACAACAGCCTTTGTTACCAAGACTTATTCTTTGTATCAAAGGCAGGTTTACAGTTATCACATAAAACACTATTTGAGAACAGGATAGGAGTCTGAAAACCGATATATTTTTTTGCTTCTCATCTTTATTTAATGTATTTTAGTTATTTTTATGTCATTTATTTGGCTCTATACATAATCATCACGAATACTTTTGATCTGCTCTTACGGAGCTGTATAAATATTATACGATCTTAAGCTGCTTAATCGTATTAAGGTCGATTTGTTTGTGTATCAGAAAAAGTTATTATTGAATCATATTGTTATTTGATCTCATCTTATTTAACTATGTTTATAACATGAGGATTCGTTGTATTTCTGGACTTCATAGGTCATAATATTATAATTTAATTATAGTAAAACAAAAATTGCCTTAATGTCTAAAATTCGTTTTTTTATAAATATTACAGAATATGAACAAGTCAATTTAAATTTTGTTTAAGATTTATAATAGAGGTTTTT
>DWQX01000774.1:0-36168 GCA_018245475.1 Pharmacophagus antenor
GCTCTCACATGTAGGATATCGAGGACACAGCAGAGTTGTAATAGCGACATATTGATATTAAAAGTAATTACTGATAAGGTGAGTCCGAATTAAACTTATCTTCATCCAGATTCTACTTCTCATGTGGCCCAGGAATCGAACCCGGGATCTCCGTGTTACCAGGCATTCAGTAAACAGCTGTGTTCCGAAAGCAGTAAAATGGTTATTGGATTAGTATTTTAACCATTATAAAATACAATTCTCGTAGTTATGCAAGATTATCTAGTTTAATTTTTTAAGAAAAATAAAATCAGAAGAATGTGTATAATAGTCATATTGGGGAATCAGAAATGCAGTTTTCTTTTTCATTTTAACGGTTCAATTAGTAAAAGAAACTGCACGTAAATATTTCATTATGATGAAGTTCCTCACTTTACTTGCAATTATGTTTCAAATGGAACGTTGAGTGCGTCTTAAGTATGTTAAGCTGCGAAAGACCACAATTGTTTGCTTAAGTCTAACAAGTTAAAGTAGTTTGAGATTGAGGTTCTAGTTTTAATAACTTCGATTACGGCTAATTGAAACTTTATTGCTTTATTAAGTCATATATTTTACATAGAGCTTTTCGTGACAGGGAACTGGAGAACTTCTTTTTCGGAAGCTATACCAACTATTATTGCAATAATTTGGTTTTAATAATTCTTTGATAATAGTTAATTATTCACTCATTCTTGAAGAAAGATCGATTAAAGAATTAAAAGTTTTGTTGTAATCTGAGATCACACAAGCTGTCAATCTGTAAGATAGGAAAGAATGTTGGAAGTGAGTATAAAAGGTATTAAAACAATTAAATTCTTATAAATTACGTTCAAAGCGTACAAATAATAAAAGTAAAGCTGGAATGAAAGATCTTGCAGACCAAATTCTTCAGTATGCTACCGGTACGAGTAAAAATTTTTACAAGAAATATTTATAATTTTTTTTTTTCAAACTAATATTTCTCATAACTTATTATAAGAAATTTAAGTAAGGAAATGTTTTACAGTTATTAATTTCCTCTTAGCCGATTTTCCTTTGATAAAAGTTATAATTAAATTTGATGTGATGGACTATTTTTTTCGCAAAGTAAGCCTCCTTCTTGTTTTTATTACATTCGAACGTACAGAGATGATTATGGTTCCATTGTGCTCTTTAATAGTGTCTAGTGATACAAAATATGTGCATTACTTAAATGTTTTTGTTAACAAACAGCGTTTGAGTACAAAAATATATTAAATTTGTCACACTACAACTTTTTTTTAAAATAAAGAATGGTATTTTTGTTCAAATTAAAAGAAAAGTACAAAAAATTCGTTGTATATATTTATACACTGTAATACTCGTAAATTGTGATAGGTTAATGAAAAAGATTTTCAATAAGGAACTTCAACGATTTCATTGTTAACTTTTTGAAGTAAATCAGGGTTTGTAAAACATTTTATTTTTTTTTCATACGAAACTCTTGCAATTTGTAAGGATTTCGAACCAATTTATCAGAAACCTTAGGAATGTGAAGTGAGAGGTTTAATGGATTTACGAGCATCGGGTGCGCGGAAGCATTCCGAGTATTAACCACAAAAAGTTCCCCAGTTCTTACCCTACTACTTTTAATTAAAAATCATTAACGCCATGTTTTGTTAAGATATTATTATTTGCTAAGATATAATTGTTAGGCTAAATTATTTATTAATAATCACAAAGAAAATTACTTCAATTTAAACCAATTTTAATAATTTATAAATAAACGAATTTTATTTTTCTGCTCTGAGCCGAGATACATATTCAAGTAAAATCTGGTTTGAGCCGAGAAATATATATAAATAAAATTAATTTTAATCGACTAGTTTTTTAACACAATTCATATATGGAAAACTGATAGCATAGATTATTGATTTCTATTTATTTATTTTTTTAAAACTTCGTACATATTACAGATTAATTAAAATTATTCGAATCACAAAACGTACAGACGAGCTTAACTCATTGTGAGGTCTCTACCAGTTAACCTTTGTGACAGAGGAACGGGATATGGAATTTTAAATAAAGCCTGTAACCCATTGACAATAAGTCGCTTTGAAAAAAAAAATATTACAAAGTATGGAACATATGTGGTCATCGAATTGAAGTTTTTTTTTGTCATCTGTATTATTTCTTTACAAGTGTTTTATGTCTCAAGAATATGTCGCCTCCAAACTCACATAAATATCCTATGCCTAGAATTAAGCCCTCAATAATATTAGGAGAATAACATATAGAGTAATGGCAATGGTTTAATTACGAGAAAACATCTACAAATGGGATACCCAATACCAAAAGGTTATTGATATCTATTATTAATTAATATAGCTGGTCACTTCTGCCTCAATGTACATAAAGTTAATAATAAGAAAAGAGGATGGCACAAAAGAACGATATCAGATTATCAAAAACAAATCTTGGGAAAATTACAAAAATAAGGTAAGGTTAGATTACAACACATGTGCTTCAAATTTTTTTATGGGAAAAAAAATATGTATGCAAAAATGGCGGCTGATATAGGACTAATTTATTTCACAATCCCGATTATCGGTTGTGCTATAATTTAGTATAAAATGTCACGTATCGGGAGTGCGTTGTGATGCGTGCAATGTCGAGTCACGTCTCGAATGAATGGATCCTTGAACACGAGGACGTGAGAAATTATACCGTGTAGGCGAGTGGGAATGGAGTAAAATCGCTGAATATTAAATTCACACGCTATATAATTGTTGATATATCAAAATCATTAAGACTAATACTTTATTAGTTCACACAATCTATAAAAGATATCAAAAAGAATACTAAATTGTGCATAATTACTGAATTAAAATTGCTATCAACAACCGTACATTTTTTTTTGTGATAAGGCGCGTAAATGGTGAAGCTCTTACATTTATGATTGTTGTTACACAGTAATGCTGTTAGGATTATTGACCTTCTGGGTGGTAGCTAGCCAGAAAAAAACCTAACATCGACCGGAATACACTACTTATGTGACTCGGAAACGAACTCAGGACTTTCGCATTACAAGGCAAAGGGTCGACCACTGCGGAGCGGTGCCAGTTAATCTTTTACGACCCCTACAGTGGAGGAAATGATCAGTACAACTGCATAAATAAAAATCTGTCTTGTATATAATACTAATACTATACTGTAATACACTATACATGTAATACACTATAATATAATACTATACTAAAATATTAAGATGCCCGATCTAAATCTAGAAACTCCAAAACAAGTACTGATGATGTACAAACATTTGAACCGACGTCCATAAAAACATCCATAGATTCAAAACTACGTTCAACAGATGATCTAATGACACTCTTCAAATATAATAAAATTTTGGTCTAGATGACAATGAGCATTGATTCCTTTGACAGACACTAAGATATATACGTTATACATAAAACTTATTACACTCATCTTTTTAGTAAACGGTTAAAAATGATCTCTTTTTATACGTCAGCTAAGGCCAATTGAAAATTATTTATAGCAATTTTAATAAGGGATCTTAGATCTAGACACGAAATAAGTTTTCATAGATACTTTGTATAGAAGTAGTAACGTTCCGATCACTTCCAAAACATGTTTTAAAAGAAATTTTTATCTAAGTCATTAATTTTTATCAAATAAAATAATTGGTTAAAGACAACTAGCACTATTATTGTATTAGTGAGTGTTGACATTATGAAAATTAAATGTTTTAAATATTCCTCTGAATTTCATAGACTATCGACGAGTCGCAACTGATGCGTAACACTCGCATTAATTATTAATCAACTCGGACGTATCGAAATATTTTGCCTATTTATTATGCTATATAATTATTTAGTTTCATAATTAATATTAATTTTATCGGCTGTCGGCTAACATTGGTCTTCGTATTCACCTGATGTTATGTGAAAATGAGGCCGCAGATTGTGAAGCGTGTGTGCCCAGAATACTTACGGCTCTCATATGTATGTATGCCGTAAAAAAGCAACGCTGTTACGGTGGCAGGCTTATATTGACGGTGGTAGCTAGTCAGGCGGATTCGACTAACGTTATTACCATCCAAACGTCACTGCTCCTGTGGCCCTGGAATCAAATCCGGGAATTCCACTGCATGGAAATAGACAAAAATGTATTTTTTTACATTACATACTACGTTAACAGTTAAATAAAATTAATAACATAACATATTAAGTTGTGAGAAGAGCCGGATGTTTACGTGGTTAGTATGATTATTATGAAGCAGCCTATAATGGTTATCACCTTCATACATAAATTCATGTGTCTCATCAATTCTTGACTACTTTCATGATGCGATGTTTGACAGTTCATCTTATATCTCCAAGGTCTGGGGTACGATTTCAAAGCCAAATGAGGTATAGTCTGGGTAGTGGTACAGTTTTATTAATTCACCTGGCTATCAACTACCTTAATTATATAATTCTATTAGCAATACGAGTAAAACGGCTATATTGTGTTCCAGTAGTCACATGGGAGAAGTACTCTGCTATTTTTGTTATCTATATCATCTTCATCCCCATTGTCACTTAATGACATAAATTGAAGTCAAGAGCTAGTTCATTGCAGATGAAAATTACTCATTAACTATAAAATTTACACGTCGAAAATAGCCGATGGGCGTCACTGATGACGTCACATGACCGTTTAAAAAGTAGCACCAGTGGTAATTCTTGCTGTAATAGCAGAACCTACTACTATTAGGTTAATGCGTGCGCACAAAAGGCGGGAAGTATTCGTGTGATAATTAATGTGCGTGATAACGGATAATGGTTTCTGGAAATGGGTTAGTTTAAACCACGCAACGCTTTCAGCGCCTCATACAACGTTTAATATAGTTCGTGCACTGGTTCCATTTCATTTCGCGACCGCAGAAGCGACGGAATATTTTACTTATTTATTCAACAATACGATTAATTATAAACAACATAATAAAAGATGCATGGTACAGAGTTAAGAACTATTATTCTTTATAAATAAACAATAGTTAAAAATAGGGGTAATGGTAATTGTAGTAAGAGAAATATTCTCTAGTTTTTTTTTTAATGCAAGTCATATTTCTACATAGCCATAGTACTTTCGTCTACTGCTTGAACAATATTGGTAATTAATACGCATGTTTATTATTCATTTAGAATATTTACACGCATTGCACGTTAACAATTCGTACTCCGTTTAATTTAACACGTTTAAAAGCAATTTAATAATTGAATATTGTAATCATAAATATTTATATATTCTACAAATGATGTTTACATTCAGAAATATGTAATACGAAAAAATACGAGCCTTTTAATTCCGTACACAATGAAAACGAAACGCGTTAATTGAGCGATCTCGACCGGGAAAACGTTTTAATTTCTCTTTTGTTTCTCAATCCTAGCGGACACTCGCCGTTTTCAATAACATCATCGTCCAGTTAAAACGGAAAGATAGGACGATTTATTTATATTATATTTCTAAAATAAGCACTCGCCAATTATGGGGTTAAATTTGTGTAGTCGAAATATTAAAAGTATTGAGAGCTGTGGCTTATTTTTATGGACAAAAGTGGAAATCCATTTCTGTCATCTATAAAATACCTTCAGTAATGTTATTGAAATATTTTTTTATGTTGATATTAATTGTAATGCACTCAACTCGTGTTTTCTTCTCCTTCTTCTTGGTACCCTTATCTTGATTATGGCTACCCTCGTAGCGCTGTGGTTTACCGCCTGTCTTGTAAGGCGGAGCTCCTGGGTTGGATTACCAGGCCACAGATATAGTCTAGACTGAATGCTCAATCAAAAGCCATAACACCATTACTGTGATCCATAGGTCATGCATGTGAGAGCCAGTATTCAAAGTTAACGCGGTTTACTATCCTAGGCGTATTTGTATTAGCATGAGGCGTAATCGAGGTCAGTGATAGCTCATAAGCGACTAAAAATCCCACTAATTGGGGTCGGACTCATGTCAATTTATTCTACACTCGCTTCTTTCATCCGTCACCTCGGCCATTACACCCTTCACACTCATGACATTTACCACACAATCAATCAAATCTTTCCTCGAGCTACCTCCCTTTATCTGTCCACTTTCATACAAAAAAGATATCACACAGCTTTAAGGACATAATTGCGTTAATTTATTGGTACTTAATTTTACTTTTATTGGTTTTTCTTTCAAACAATATAAACATTTCTTGTATCATGCTTTCTTGTTACGACCTACATCCATCTATAAAATTCCTAAATACGAAGTATCCTCGATTTTCTTAATAATATACAAATAAAAAAATAATCAATAATCCTACCTAGCACTTCAAAGTTTACGATCGTGACTTCCTCGTTTAATCACAACGCCGTATAAGAATATTAATTTGTTCTATTTTTTTTTTAGTAATCCCATACATAATTTGTCTACGTCATATCGAACCTAGCCACTGAGTCGTGTGGTAGTGTAATCAAAAGCTAGCGACGTGTTCAAGGTGTATTAATGACCACATTGTAAACGTTTGAGCACGCAATGGGATAGCAACTGCAATTAGAAGGCGGTTACATTTAACTATACCTATACCCTCTTCATATGGCATGATCGCTGTATTTATTCTGACATACAATGCATTTTATGTCACTTTGTCAATTTAAGTAGAGTTCAGTTCAATTGAATAAATGTGATATATTTTGTAATAATAATATCCCAAAAAAAAGAATACAACACAAATATTAGTCTCATTGCTATAGAAGTAATCTCCTCCAGACAACCGACTGTATAATTAATTCAATATTTTTTTATTACATTAATTTGAATTTGTTTTGCCTCGTAGCACATTGCAAAATAGAAACGAACAAAAGATGAATAAAATTAAAAGATATGCTTTCTCTTTCGCCATAGAAGAAAGAGAGGAAGTTTTTATTCGGATTACAAAATACATATAATACTTCCGCGTCAAGAAAACAACCCATTTATTTTATCATATCATATTGCCGTAGCAAAACTTGAAACATATCAATGAAATAAAATCAAAATGTTCCATGTCATAAATTAATTATAAACTTTATATTAAATTAAACCACCCTCTAAACAAGAAACACCTATTAATCTCCAAATGGCTAAAGTATTTTCTTAAACATATAGATAAGAAAATTCATGAGGCTGTCCTGTTTAAGCCAAAAATATAACCGCATCGAAATCACTGTAGCACTACTAGTAGCGCTATTGTAGTACGTAGCCTTATTCGTAGAGATTGTTCCTAAGTTCCAAGGACAATTGATAATGAGATGAAGTCTCTGTTCAACTTATGTTTTACAAATATAACGCTTTAATATCAGATTTCTCTTAATGAAATTAAATCAGATACTTACTAAATTTATTTTGTTACGTAATTAAAGATCCAAGTCTTAATTAACGAGATAACTAACTTCGTGTTACTTTGTGCTTCTGCTCGCGGCTATAATTTAACTTCGTGAAGACCTCTTCAGAATAGCAAGTTATGCTTAAGTTACCTGGTTATGTACGGGTATAAAAAACAACTGTAAATGTTGTAAATTAGTATATTTCACTGGATCATGTTTGTAGAAAGAGACTAATTCTTAGGTTACACTTTTTGAATTTGGATGTTGGTTGGATTTTTCGAATCCGCCTGGTTAGGTACCACCTTCAATATTAATCTGTCGCTATAACAGCATTGCTGTATACCGGCAGTTATACATGTGACAGTCAGAAGTATTCTAGGCGAACACCTTTTAACACTTACGTCTTCATTGTCACTTAACATCACGTGAAATCGAAGCCAAAGGTTAACCCTTAACTAATAAAAAAAAATGCATGTTTGTAGAAAGAGATAACTCTTCAATTATTTGTTAAACAATGTAATCTTTATGTTCTGTATCTTATGATGTACAATAACATTTTAGATGTTGAAATATCATATAACTTATTATATTGAGAATTAGTGACAGTAAATAAATCAAACATTATTTACAGTTTCTTTAGTTTCTTTCTCTCTTTTGTTTAATAAGGAACAGTAGTAATTAGTTAAACAGATATGTTGTAATAGAAATCATTTGTAAAGAAAATTTAGTACAAACACAAAAAAATATTCACACTTCATTAAAATATACGTTATTTTTAATCTAATCACTTATCTGCTATTTTACGTGATGTTAAATACTAAATGAACGAAAAGATGAACATGGCGAGACTGGATAGCCTAGAATACTCTAGCTTGCTCACGCTCGCGGTTTGCCCAGGATAGGAAACGAAGCGGCGGATACTGATAAACCGTAGTGGATGGAACCTATCCTTGTCAGCAATCGTGTCAGCGATGCTGGGTGGAGATTCAGCGTCGAGGGCCTTAGTCCCGGTTTGTGAGACTATAATGATACAGAAGAAGACTGCAGACCGGATTTGGGAGAGGACAGATCCCGCTCGAAGAAGAGGTCGTCGTGGCGCTAATGTTCTCCGTCGTGACCCTCCGCTAAATGGTATATGCCTACCGTAAAGGGCCTTAAAAATCGTAGGTGGTAAGGATGGGGTCTTTATTGTCCCTACAATTGCAAGGAGAATAATGGGTAGACCTGATCCCCGGCCATTGTGATAGAACTCGCGAGAGTGTTGGGACCTGTAAGCGCAGATCCTGGGATGGACTATCATTTTCATAGTACAATGTAAGAGGGGCTACGGTTGAGTTCCGAATGGAGATCTCGCAACTCCTCCAAAAGGCTGAAGATGGCCACCGAGGGGGTTTTAGTGGGTAAAAATCCCACATATCCCTGACTGACACAAGAAAGTACATCTTTAGAAGATTACTCCCCGATATAAAAAAAAAAATATTCGAGCTTTCAGATTTTTGACTAGGGCACAGGAATACTATTATTGCAGGAGACTGACAATATGAGGATAGTGATTACTTCAGCGGGTATATGTAAAAAACCGTACCACAATCTACATATATGTGGAGTGTTTTATGTGACTGCAAAATCCAACCAGTTGCCTTTCTTAATCGCAAGCAAATTAGTTGTTGCATTAAATAAGGTATTACCTAATTACATTGCAGTTGAATATTTAAATAAAATAATGTAATATTTTTTTCTCAGAAGATAAAAGTTTATTATAGCCAGTTTGAAAAGTTTAACGCTAGATTGAATACTCTTTAAGTCATAAGTTTAACAATGTATTAGCTAAAGTTGCTCCGCGATCTTCAATTAAAAGTTTTTATTGAACGAACTTTTTTATTGCGCACTTACCGACAAATTGTTAAAGATTTACAACTGTTATTGAGAAAAATCTCCTTTTAATTTTTTTTTAATGGGCAGCAGATTTGATTTTCATTAATATCTGATTAGAACATTGCAATGAGGCTGTAGATTATAAGTTTACAACAAAGAGAATAATAATCTTTTATTATATGAAAATTTGTTATAGAAATATATTAAATTTCTAATGACGAAGTATGCAGCAACTGCCTCTTGTCTGTGATGACGCCATCCATTAGCCTTTGAACTCGTCACCATCTCCATGGAAACTTGCATTCCTCACAAGAGGATCGAATTGTTGTAGATAATGGAGTGTGCTTTTCCAGAATACTTACTCTCATCTGCAATACTGCTGAAACCTACCAATGGTATTATGGCGGCAGATTTACAATTAAGGACTCTAACTAACGCTTCATAAAAACTACCGCCTTCCAAAGTCCATTACTCACGTGACCCAGGAATCGTAGCTGGAATCTCGAACAAGGCAGGCGGTATACAACTGTGTCATGAAGGCGGTCATAGGACATGGTTTTACACAGGACAATTTTATAGAATAGCACTGTTTACACTAAAGATGAAATTGTCTTAGTATTTCAGGTACTTATAAATGAATTACACTTGTAAATGTAATTTATGATTCTACCAAGTGGTTAAGACAGAGAAGTGCCATCAAAGGAAGTTAATCATGTGTCAATAGTGACGGAGGTTGACGTCACATCCCGCGTTACTTTGACATCCCAGATGGGATTCAAAGTTAAAATCTGATTTGATTTGTCATTGTCGTAAATCGAACGTTCCTTATACCACAGGGATATCATAACTTTCCTATAGAATCATTATTTATTAGAGTAGTCCTTTCTTTATTTATATTAATCTTTCTTTACATAATGATTCTTTTTTTTATCACTAATTTTTTGTGCTAGAATTTATGATACATCTTTATTTAACATATTGTTTAATATATGTACTTTGTATAATATTAATTTATTATCTTTATTTTTAAATTTTAATACACTAACTTTCTTATACGCTTATATTCATCTCTGATAAATTCAGGTGGAATAGGAGAAAATGCTATTTGGCGTTAAGTCCCCTATATGTACAAAATATTAACTTAAAAAAATAAAAACGTAGCTTACGTAGACGTATAATAAAATAGACATCAAAAATATTTCATCCCAATTTACCTTTAATTTAATATAGTCAAAAGAATAAAAAAACATTACGGCAGCACAATCCGATTAAGAGAAAACAGGAAAGAGAATATTTCGTGTAATTACAGGGGCTCCGTTTGGGGTTCTTACATTTTTAAACGAAAACAAACGTACTGAGTCTATGCCACCTATTTAAATATACTTTTAACGTATTGTTTTGCTTTTGATGATATTTGATGTTCGATCTCTTCTATTACATCCATTCCCAAGGTTTTTATATTTTATGTGATAAATTTTGTTTGTTATAAGATCAATTACGTATGAACAACTATGTATCGTAACGAATTTATCGAGTGCTATTAAGAAATATAAGAAAATACAGTGTCATATCAAATACCATTGGCGAGATACATATTTACCATGAATTGAGCTTAGACTCCTATGCATTAAATTATCTTTACACAAAATAACACATGCCCCAGGGCACCAGATCAATTGCTAGATGTGGCTCTTATTAGGCTGCTTTTTGGATTATTCGACTCAAACCGTCGTAAAATTTATGAACTGGCATACATTTCGTGTAATCCTCGTCTAGCTGTAACAAATGATTGGACGAACTGGACATTTTTAATTAAGATAAGCCAAAGAGTACAGCCTTTTAGATTTGATAAACCTATAATACTGCATAATATAATACTAGTATACTTAATTTAAATAACTTTATAATAAATACTTAATTTAATACTACTTAGGGCCCATTAAAAAAAGAGCCTACCCCTTGCTTGAGGACGGCAACGAGCCGCGGCTCCCCTAGCGTTGCATTTATCTATAAGCGCCGGTAAGCACTTTCCATATGGTGAACCGGTCGCTCGTATGCCCGCTCGTCCTAAAAAAAAGTGTAATATTTTATGTATTCAATATTTAGGAATAAGAATTTAATATTAAGTACCTTCACACGCGTGTATTTCATTGAAAGAGTAGTAAACATCTCACTTTAGAAACATTTCACAGATATATATGATAAAAAAAAAATTGTATACGGTAACTTGCGTAATAAAGAAATAAGCCGCGTAAACATTTTATGCGGAAGTTAAATTAAAACGTAACGGCATCACATCCGAGGAACGTTTACGGTGACGTGGTTTATACTCATCGTGAAGGATAAAACATCTCGTTATTTAATTTGTTAATAATAAACATTTTCTCTTTTTGTGTAACAGTATTCTGGCGTATTACAGTTATTTATTGTAGGGATAATATTTACTGAGCCGTGAACGAATAAAATAAAATGTTAACAACCACAATCTAGCCCTGTTTCTTTCGCTTAGTTAATTGACTGTATGAAAATGATTTCGGTTTTAAAATGAGAATTCGCTAAAATTATAACAATTTTTACTGTAAAATAACTTTAAACAAAAGTCTAAACTGACTATAAATAGACATCGGTAAAAAAACTACAGATTCAAATAAAATGATTAACTAATCCAATTTGTTTTTTCTCTCACCCTATTTTATTCTTAATAAATGTGACATATCCTTTGTCTTTTTTATGTTATTTTATATTATCGACCATAACAACTGATACCACTAAAAGAATGAACCCATCATAATTTATTAACTCTTATCAACTCAAATTACAGAATTGAAGACGAACTACATGACACCGAATAAAAATTATACCTAAAATTAATTAGAAATAATTTGTTCTCAACAGTTTATTAGCCAAAAAATGGTACAGTAAGAATTTTAAGCTAACGAATGCCTATGTACGTACACAATACACGCAAAGGTAATTAACGAACTAAGCCCCTGTGGCATTGTTGCCTTTGTAGTCAGCTGAAAACTTAGTACCTCCTTTGAAGCGAAAACAATGGTGTCTAATGGGCCTCTAAATGTTTTTTAATGGTTAACTAATTATTATTAAATTTTACTCTTGCGATGTTTCTACATAAAACTAATTGCTTTCTTTATTCACCTAATTTTGCAATTATCTTGAGATATAAGATGTTAATTTAGCGTTACCTTATTAAATTCATAAGCAACAACGATATTTAAGTCGCAGCAATGAAATCAAATATCTGACTGATTCACTGACCGGCTGACTGACCTATATATCTACGCAAACCCTATCATTACCTACCGCTGGTCCATTAGACTTAAAATTTTATGTGTAAGGTATCCGATAAGTAAGAAAGGTTTTTCGAAATTCCACCTTTAAAGGGTAAAGGACGGTGGTTCAAATTTCAATAAAACTTTATTCTCCGAGTCGACGGACTCGAAAATTGGTATACATACTAGATGTGGATTAATCGGAATAATATGTAATAAATTATACCGTCAGATAAGTGGACAGGTGACGGTTACTATTTAGCGATGGAAATAGGCAAGGCTGTGTATTTTTTTTTTCATCTACACGCCTAACACTTGACCTTAATCAACAGATGATATTAAGTAACAATGACGTCGTAGATGATGTAGTTGTGAATAATATGGTTATATGTACATAAATGCTTGAAAACAGCAATTCTGTCATATCAGTAGATTGACATTGACATACTCGTACTTTCCATAAGGACTATTATTAAACTTCTTTCTTAACAGAAATTAAATTTACACAGAAAGCGGCGATGTAAATGAAAAGTAACGCTGAAAGTGTTAGAATAACAAATGTTGTTCTCTAATATTGTTAGAAAACATTTATACCCGAACTCTATTCATTACAATTTCTCTGTTAAAATTATTTTCCCTACATTCGTTGAAAATTTCAATTTACAAGAAATAATTACAATGTGTCGTATCACGAATGTGTGCGTGCCAATTATTATATAGGGGAAATGGGTGCAAATAACACATTGTTTCTTTGTTTTTCGGTAAGGAATAAAACCGGTTTTTTTTTTATTTTTAACCTAAAATAACAGCGGTAGTACTTATATTGTAAATTTTTATAAAAAATTGTCTTCAAGTGTGTAACATGTCAGCCGATTGACTTAAGGATTCATTGCTTAAGTCAAGTTCTATTATGTATCCTAATATATATATATTTTCAATAACCAACAAACAAGTTGCATTCCACCAATAATGTTTCAATTCAATTGTTGGATACCGTCTTTACTACCGATTACTGCTGTCAACCGTAATTTCACATGATATTAAGTGACAACGAGACTAAATGCTAAAGCCTGCTTGACCAGAGTACTAGGACTCTCATATGTGTCTGCCGGAACTCAGCAATGCTGTTGTGGCGGCAGATTTACATTTTGTGTGGTGGTTAGCTAGGCTGGTTAGAAAATACCATATTACCTTTCAAATCCGTATTCACGATTGCGCCACGAAATGAGATCAAATTGTTTCGAATAGCAAATTTTCAGCTTAAAGATATTATGTCACTATTTGTCAAAAACAATGTGGTGCTGTGTAAACATCCTAACTAGCAACAAATTATAATGGACAGCCGTTATTTCTAACAATAGGTGACCATCCTGTTTATCTAGTTGCATCTTAGGAAAAATATGTATTTACAAAAATAATATTCGAACGAAGCAGATGAAGCAGAAATGTTTCCGCTTGATTTATTCCATTCCAAACTTTATATTACACGGCGACAGACCTGACCAGCGTGAGTGCATTATGCAAATACGAAACTGACGTAAATTTAAGTTCCTCTCTACTTTAAATTTATTTACATGAAATTATATTTCCATTCGTGTAGCTGTTAGAAACTTATTTTAGCATCAACGGGCCCGAGTAGTGAAATACTTCTATCACTAACTACACTATGGAGAATTATGTTATGTTAGTGATTACTAACTAGTTAAAATGATAATGTTTTTATTTTTTATTGCTTTTTATGCTTGTAGAAGACGTTAAACTGATGAGCAAATTAACTAGTTGGAGCAATAAAGGAGGGGTTTATCACGTGAACATCTTAGTCCACCTGACCTAAGGAAAAAGAAAAGCAAATCGGCTTTTCTCCTTTATGATAATTATTTGGCAGAAAGTAAAGTCTCAAACATATTTAGAAGTACCATATATTCTACCTTCTTCAGAGTGAGGTACAAAAATTTTAATTTTTGAAATTATTGCTCTTCGATTATTTGATATTAAAAACTAGAAGTGCGGTAATAATAAAATATTTTAGTATCAAGGAAATCTTTCTCACACATAATGTGGTTTCATGACGTCATAATATTTTCCTTGTTTACAATGTAAGAATATGATGAACAGAAAGACGTACATCGTTTTGTTAAATCATCAATCAAATTCATCAAATTAGTTAAAAAATGTATGTCTAATAAAATTTAAATAATGTTAACAACAAAAAATATATTAACATTTTATTTTTCGATGTATAGAATAAAGAAAATCAGATAAGAAACTGTTCGGCACTTCTAAACCAGAATAATGTATTATTATGTTATGTTTAACGTACATGTTTATACATATAATGACTATTAAGTATATTAAAATAAGAGAACAAAATATCTAGGCGACTACGAACACGAACGCTGAATGTATTTTGGGCGTGGTGATAAATTTTGAAAATCGAATGTATCATCACGCAATTCAATTTTTAAAACAAAAGCTACGTGTGAAGCCCGGATCGCGAACAATTCTCGCGGCCAACGCTATGATATCGCGTACGAAAGATTTATGCGACGTTCTCATTACTCGGATGTTTCAATTTCATTTTATTAATGCGTCGTCGATATAAAATCCGCTGAAATGAATTTTGGAAGCATGTTTATTATTTTTAACTTTTTTGTTATTAAGAAGTTATTATTATTATTATTATGCGGTTAAGTACCGAAATAAATTGTATATAGACTACACGTAGAGAAATAGTTTTAGTTTATTTAGGTAATAAAGTTAACTGTAATCTAATTACGTTATTTCAATTAAGCTTTTACAAGAATTATATTTTTATATTGTTCAGCGTAACAATCAAATAGTGGACGATTTCAATGTCCCTTTTGTAACAGATACTTGTCTGACGAAAAAATTCCGTCGGTAAAAAACTTTTCTTGTTAAACACTTTATTAACGGGACTCGTCATTTTGGCGGAACTACGTTTGCAAAAAGTTACTATACTAATATGCATTTGATTATTTAATTGTTTTTTGTTTCTGGCAACATTATGTTATAATTTTCTTACAGCACAGAAAATATGTCAATATAATAATGAACCAAATTATCACAGACCCGAAAACAAAACTATGAAAATATGTCTGTAAATCTAGTGTTAATCAAATATTCCTATTAAACTTATTATGAAAAGTAGCCCTGTGTATAATATTTAATCATAGTATGAACAAGACCTAAATATTCGCCTACAGGTAAATGGTACACATTTTTTTAGGAGTTACCTGATGTTTATACTTTTATTGTTGAATAGCTTAAAATAAGTATCATAATATAAATTATCAAAAATCTTGAGATATTTTTCTGTGTTGTTTAGCATATATTCAAGTAATTGAAAAAAAAATCAAATTTTCAATTTGATCTTTAGTGAGACATAAGACGTTTCTCTCAAAAAACCACAACAGAACCACAGAGCTCTGTAGCCTTACTTTATTATTTTTTTAATCGATTATGGGCTAAAGTATCCACTATACGACACATATTCAGTTTTTAATATATAACAATAGTCGTTACGACGTAACACGTAACGTTAAACCATATTAGTTTAAAAACAGGAAAATTAGAGAGACGATAAACAAAATGGAACAGCCATTAATCCTCGGGCATATTTCTGTTACGATTTTATGGCACGGCTTAATTGAGGGGAAACTTTTATTGCTATTGCTTTATTGTACACGGGCTTTCTAATTTGCGAAACGAGCGTTGGGCTATCTATGAAAAGTAAAGGAACCGACTGTCACTGGAGCTAGAGTAAGCATGGATGACGTCACTCCACTAAATCGTGATTCAAATGTCATAAATTTTAACCCTGTGCGCTTGAGCGGCGACTCTCAACCGCCACAAGGTTCGCGCAGTAGCTCGAATGGCGAGCGAGAGGCGAAAATCTTTGTTTTCGTTAGATTTTATTATTTCGAGTTCATAGAAGCCCATCATTGGTTTGTGAAAATTGTTTATGAAAACGTACTGTAAATAAAGACTATATTACAATATTACAGTTTTCGTATGTTAGTTTGTGTATAAATTTATCTTATGCTATGTGTAAGACATGTTAAATATTAGTTGCTGCTTGTCCCTACCGAAAAAATAAAGGGCTAAGTTACATTGTTAAAGATAAATTGGCAAGTAATAACAAAAGCAATAGAAGTATTTATTGCCATCTTTTGAAAGAATTCGTGCAAATTTGAGTGGGAATTACTGGACAAAATATAATAACCTTATAATTTTCTCTTGTAGTTTCATATAATTTACTTGTGTCTCTAAATAAAAGATGTCAAGATGTTTCTCTGGATGAAAGGCGGTCGCCGAAATAGTGATTTTCGGACCACTAGTGGTCCACGAGAGAATTTCGCTGGTCCGTAGAAAAATACTTACTCATTACGTTAAAACAAATGCATTGAAACATAATTCAACACATAAACGAACGTTAACATACGTGAAACGTTATAAATTTTATTTGTTCTTAGATCATAATTTTTTTTATAAATATATTTAACAGAAAAGAAAAAGGCTATTAATGGTCCGTGGGATTTCAATTAGGAACTACCTGTCCCTTATGGCCAAAAGTTTGACGCCCGTTAGTTTAGAAACAATTTAAATTTAACATTACGTACATAATTTTTAAACTATATGTCTTGCTGTATGAATTCTTCAGACGTACCTTAAGACAGTTTAACAGGATAAACATCAACAAATTATTCCGCATAGAATGATCAAAGTGTGATGACAATAAGTTCAGTAGTTTTAATGTTATTGGCGAGTAAAAAAATTACTTTCTGTTTTTGCCTCCATATAACTTATTCTATGCTGAAAAAGATGTTTAGAAAAAAAATGACCAGGTGCAAATATTACTCGCGACGCGTAGGGTTCCGTACTATAATATGTACATAATAAAGACGAGAGATAAAATTACATCTATAATGGTTGAAGAGATATAGCGATCGCTAAGGTTGAATAAAACACACCAATAAAATAGCGTTTCTTTTAAGTATTATATTATTATCAAAAATATTCTATTAAAATTTCAACTTTCTATCCATTACGATTCATGACATAGAGACCTCTGACAAACAGACAGCGGAGGCTCGGTTACAAGGTTGCGTTTGTCACTCTTTGTCTACGGAGCCCTTGAAAAGTATGCATAAATTAAACAACGGCTGTCAAATCTGATTAACACGAAACTGGGAAAAAGAGTTTCGTTCTAATTATACCGGCACCCCTTTAAATCCCTACAGATTCAGAACAAGGATCAACTTCGAACGAGGAGGTTCCACCTAGTTAATTAGTCATTTACGTGTCGTTTTATTTATTTTGAACAGTCGGCTGGCGTACGTTACTTTGCTGTGTTACGGGTATATGCTTTAGCTCTAATAATAATTTTTTGGCTATTATATATATGTTATAATAGCCCTTTGGCGACATTACCACTTTAAATATTTTAAAATTGACCTATTAGAACATTAGCATTTGTATTTTTAGTACATTGTTTTATTCTTGTTTTTGTCGTTTTGCTAAGAAGGTAACAATGTCAGAAGCAGTATAAAAAAATTAAAAAGACGAAAGCATATTACTCTATACGGAAATTTTTATCTCAGATTTATACCGTCAAAATGACGTGTGAAGTAAATTTTGTGTTAAAGATTAAATCTTTCCTAAACCAATTATAATTTAAAACATATCACCGTGAAACTTCAATATTACTATATAAAAATCAGTAATACACTATCTTTTTATACACAATATTTTATTATTCAATTTGTGAGAAATTGTCACCAGTTGGCACTTTATTTCCACTTCTGTATCCTTTAATCAATTTCACGACTATAATTGATTTAAAACATTCGATGCAGAACAATTTGGCGAATTCATTGAATGCTTTAATTATTTTTTTCATATAGAGATATTAAAGTTAACTTAAATTATTTGATTAAAAAAAAATAAAAATCAATTAACGATAGTAGTTAATCTTTTATAAAAGTTTTTAAAATGGTTGACAAATCAAATTATAGGAAATCTTAAAAAAAAGTCATGATAAACTTTCGAAAATGCATTAATAATTACGGTAAATAACTCATCAAATTATATTTTACTATTTATGTATCCATGCTGACGCTAAATAGTGAATTTTGTGTTACAGAAACTTGTCGCTGGCGAAGTCAAAACGTTGTTAAACTGTTGTAACTAAGTAAACTGCAAATTGCAAAAGCAGACATCTCAAAATCCTCGCGGAGAGCGTCGGCGTATTGCATCGCTTCGCTTTATGTCGTCAACATCTCTAATACTCTTGAAAGCTGAAGTATTCAATTATATAGCAAGTATAAAACAATAGATGAACATTATTTATAGTTTTTAATAGTAATATTACGGTACGGTAACGATTATAATACTTTAGATTTTGAAACTTATTGTATTAAATAATCCACATGAATGAATGAATACTTTATTATACATAAAAAACAATTACATGTTAAGTATATGAAATAAAATTGTGCAAAGGCGGACTTATCGCTATAAGTAAATGAAGATATAGTTAAAGAATGAATAGATAATAATTGCATGTTAAATACACGTAAAAATTTATTCAATTAAACAAATTATATCAACGAATAATAATAATCCACGTGATGTAACGGCAGTGGCGAAACTCTCATATAAATCCGAAAGCCAATTTAAATAATATTTAAGTATAACACACTAAAATTAATAAATTGTAATTGTTACAGTTTAAACGTAAAGACAAAAAAATGGAAAAATCACGTCATGTGTTAATATTTTTGTATTAATGTACATCCGTATACAAGTGCCCGGGCTTGCCCTGCAGGCACGCCTCTGGTAAATGGTGGACTCCCTTTTCGCATTAGAACTCCAAGTAATTCACTTTGTTTCTCTTATATCGGCCTAGCCGTTAAGGGTCTCAGGTAGAAGAATTCACTGTTCTGATTAGTTTACATTCATTTATAAATTTAGTGCACAGCAGCACTCTAGAACAACTTATATTCGACCATCCTTAGCCGCTGCTCGATAAAGACTGGCCATGTGATTGCCTATGTTATGATTACTTTTATGTGTAATCAATTATAATAATTTGCGCAAATTATACATTTATACTTATTCCATATATTGTGCTGAATATGTCGACAGATTGTACTTAAAAAAATATTACGGCAAGAAAAATTTTATTTATCTATAAAATGATCTAATTAATGAATGGGAATTAATACTTTATTGTACATGAAACAATTACGTAACAAAATGTTTAATCAAAACTTACGAAGGCGGACTTATTACAATTGATCTATTCCAACCAACCTTTTGATGGTAGAGTAAAAGTTAGGGTAGGAAATATTTCTTAATTTAGCACATGTAAAAGTTTACAATTATCAACAATTTCTATCCGAACAATAGGCGGTTAAATGAATTCAATTAGTTTGAAATTATCAATTTGACATGTCGCAACCGTGTCCATTAAATTAATATTCATGGAATTAAATGTACAGAGTAATTAATTCCAGTTCAGGATTATGTTCTATACAGATATCGTGTGTCTGCCGACAATCCGTGTCAACTAATACGCTAATATAATCAATGATTGTATTGACATATTTCTCAATACATGGGACAAGCGAAGTTGATTCTAAAGTATGATAACTTGACAGGAGCCTAAATGGAGGCAGCCAGGAGAATACTTGTGTAATCTTTATCTCTATCACTATAAATAAAAACTGATGAACAACAACATTTTTACGGAAATTATGGATAAGTGCAAAATCAATATTTCCCGCCCTAAGAGTAAATAGTATTTATATGTACTCATTACTAACCCTAACGTAATTACAGCCACGTAATACATATTCGTGCACATCTTTAACACTGCATGCAAAATGTTGTATGTATATGAGTGTATGCACTCACATGCACACAGACACATATCCACATCCACTTTCACCCTAAAGACTGTTTAGTATTAGTTAAAATAATGTAAATCCTTGCTTGTAAGTAATTTTAGTATTTTAAATGAAGAATTGTGGATTTTGTTGAAATAAATAAAAAGAAATAAGTTTTATAGTCATATATAAAAGAGAAACAACAGAGTTGTGTTGAATTGGTAACCTTGTTATCCATAAAAAACGACCGATGAAATATATTACCTTGGCAGCTAAACCATTGATGGTATTGGCGTTGAAATGACATCCGTATATTCTGTGATTATTTTAATGAAGTAGTAAACATGTTATCAATATCTATTATTTCCTCTTCTACAAATTTTTACAACTTCGACATGGACCAATCGCTACTTAGATAAGACATACCAATTCTGTGAAACCTCCGGAGTTTTCCTATTATTCTTAGACTTTCATGATCAGGCACGGGTATTGCGAACTTATTCGATTAACAAAATAAAGTTTCATGCTTGCGCGGCCTTATAACGTAGCTTTTACGTCCAAACAGTTTCATTAGATTATGTAAATGCTTATCAAATGTAAGTCTCAGCTACTATCTGCGTATAAAAATTGGTTTTTATCAAATATAATTTTTCTGTTCTACAAGGATAAAAATATACAACATCCTTTACCTACTTTATAATAAATAAAAGTAGAACATAAATTTACTATTTTAACATAAAACAACAGTTTTAAATAATTATTTATGAACATATTTCATTTTAAATATAAATTAAGGCTAAAAAAGTTTTAGAGGCGCAAAACAAATTGACTCTATAAAGAAGAAAATTACATCAGACAGAAAAAAAAGGCAGAAGAAAATTTTATTGTAAACAAAAATACTTAATAAACTGGAGAGCAGGTGCTCTTGTTATTAGGAATGTGATATAAATATGTGCTATGGACCCAAACATAACCCTTCCAGGTAAATTTATTCAACACCTTTCACAATTTCGTTTTAGGCTTTGGCCGGACTCATCTTTCAACGATCATTCTGCATTGAATATTTAAAAAAAAACTGTTATATTCTAGTACGATATGATCTGAAATAGGAGAAAAATTTGGAAGATCTAATTTCCATTTCAAGTAAATTATATTTATTTTATATGCCGATAGCGTAATGGAATGGAGAAACCGCGAAATCTATTATTTTTGAAATATCTATAAGCATACTGAAACAAACAATTTGATGTGCTTAGCTATAATTTTATAAATAGCATGATATTAAAAAAAATCCTTAAAATTAATTCGAAATAAAATATTTAATAGAAAACTGAAAGCCGCTAAAAGTTTTACTTTCGAACAAAGAAGCAGTTTATACAATTTAATCAGCTACGGGCTATCACGATCACATGATTTTAAGTAATAATGAGATCGTACATGACGAGGGGTGCTCGCCCGGAACACTCTGCCTTTCATAATTTTATGGGAGTAAAATAACATTAAAGTTTGCAGGTAGCCAGCCTGGTTCGAAAAACTGTATCACCATCCACTCACACACAAATGTAACAGTACACCAAAGCACCAGAGTGCTCACACTTTTTCCGAATTAAAATTTAATATATGGAGAGAAAATTCAAAGTTACTTCCAATTATCAACACAACGGTCGGATTTCCTTTGATTTAATCCTAATCTGATCGACTAAAAGAGGATGTCTTAATAATGTTGACGGAACGCCTTTCAAGTTTTACGTCTACTCTAGGCATCATAGAGGTTTATAGTAAAAGTGAAGAAATGTTTGATCTTACACGTATGAAACATAACATAAATTAAATGGATGTAACATAATTAAACAACGACATTCCCAGCCGCACTAACGATTAGTGGTAGAGATTAGGTTATAAAAGAACATCGATCGGTAAGGTGGGAAGCTCTCTCTGTTAATTTATATGTAATTATAAACATTTTCTCCGTCTATATTACACGATATTATGAAATATAATCAAAAGACTCTCTTTTTCTGTCACAGACTATTCAATTTACAGAGAAAGACATGTTTTCAGTGTAAACAATCGTTTCAAACGTTGATCGTACATCCAGATGCGGGAACATTGTGTTTGTCTATTTCCAGAATGTTCCCCGCATATGCATTCGCGAATCTACATTACAAACTTTCAAGGACTTCCTCCTCGCTCTTTATGTAATCAGCTAAAAACTTTGTGGACATTGTGATACTAAATTACCGTAGTCCTTCATAGGAAGTTAGTGGCATAATTTACTATAGTACGTGGATTCTTTAAATTATGTACGTATAAAATTTTATATTGTATAAAATGGGTTAACCCTTGACATCAATTTAAATTGACGTATAATGACAATGATATAGTTACCACTAGATTTACCGACACATTTTTATGATTTTATTCTTGCGTCTGTAGTAATTTCGTGCTTTATTGAATTCTTATTTTTCTTATTTAATAAAATGTATTAAAAAATGTTGCCTGAGGCGGTATAAAAAAATAAAATAGTCGGAACACATATTAGTACACGACACTTTTTATTTAGTGTTATGTTTAAGTTTTAAGCTAAGATATCGTACGTTTACGTTAAGTGTTGTAACTCATGTGAGTGAATGTACAATTGATAGAACAGCCTTCATGTTTTATTTTATTTATTCGAAAATATTAATTGATAATACATAGGAGTATGATTAATACAATGTAACGCTTTTAAATGACAGGATTAAAAAATTATTAAAAACATAATGCAGCGGCGTCTGGCTCGTTACAGTTTTGTTTATTTTTCAATAAGAACAAAATTGAATCTTCGTTGGGTCCGTGTTTGCATAATATAGCGGGCCAGCAACGCTCGCATCTGTTTGTAGAAGGCTCGAAAGCGCATGCAACGCATGTTAAACGAAAATGAAATTTACACTTAAAATTCAATGTAGATTATTCTTAATTACTAGATTATTTGTTTTTGTAATGATGAAAATTACAAATCACTTTTTTTTTTCCGAATATTCCTCGGAAACAATTTTTTTTTTATAAAAGTTTTTGTCTGTTTCTAAAGTCTTAGAGTGGAGGCCGAGGACAGAACGAGGAGTGTATGGCGCCCTCCCACCAGATGGGCTGACGATTTAGTCAGGACGGCGGGAAGCGGCTCGATGAGGAGAGCAGAGGACCGCAAATGGTGAAAGGCATTAGAAAAGGCTTATGTTCAGCTATGGACTGACACAGATTGATAACGACGATGATGATGATGAATGATATCTATATAAAAGCTTGTTTACTTTACAAATCACAGACAGAATTGATAGTTCCTTTTAAATGTTATTGAGAGCAGCTATCAATAATTTTGAGTGTTGACTTATATAATTAAAAATCTTATAACTATAGATAAATTTTGCACACTCGTTGTGCAAGTGGTAGCGAATGGGTTAAAAGGACGTTTTAAGTCATAAAATAAAATTTGGCGTCGAATTCTCCTGATGTTAAGTGATAAAAAGGCCGTAGATGGCAAATCGTGTTCGCTAGAATACTTCTAGCTCTAACACGTATAACTTTCGGAACATTGTTATTGCGGCACATTGAGGATGGTAGCTAGCCAGGCGGATTCGTAAAACCCCCACCACCATCAACACTCCACTAATCCCGTGTACGGGGAATCGAACCCGAGACCTCCGCGTTATTAGACAAGCGGTAAACCACTGCGCCAAGAAGGTAGTCGTGATTTTTAAATATTTTAGAACTAACATGAATATCGTAGTAAGTTCTTTCCTTTCTCTATGTTCCATGATGTAAAAGTTTTACTAAAGTTATTTCTCACAGGAAGGATAAAGTACCTTACTACTTCTGTACGGTACCGATTTGTCATTTCATAATTAAGATATAGAACAGATAGAGATAGGTAGATACATAAATTATGTAACAATAATATAAAACATAAACTAATAATATCATAACCAAATCAATTGTTATTTATTAATACTCGGTGATGATTTCGAAAATAGAAAACTTTGATTTTAAATTTGACTTTGCTAACATGACGTAAATAAAATCACTATAAAAATATATTAAAGGTGAAAATTAATTTTGAACGAAATTCGTAGTTAATAAGATTGGGCAGTAATATTTCTCAATTACTGTATAAAACAATAAATATTTATTGAGTAGGTATTAAATAAATGTCAGTTTACACTTTTACTAGGTCGGATATATACTATATTATATCATCATCAGTCTTAAACAATCCAGTACTAGGTACAGGCTTATTTAAAGGTAGTCTTTATTATCTTGGTATAAGCTTTTTTTACTTCTTCCGTGACGCAGTGGTTTACTGATTGCTATTTAACGTAAAGGCCCCGGGTTCGATTCTTTGTCCACAGGTGTAGTGGAGTCTGACTAGCTACCACCCCCAACGACAAACTAGCGTTATAATAAGTATTGTGGACGAACACGCTTTACCATCTATGTCCCTATTGCCACTTAACATTAGGTGAAATCGAGGTCTTGTGTTAGTCCATAAGCCTAACAAAAATTAAAATGCAACGTTTTGCATTGTCGTGTTAATACTAATAATTAAACAGATATGAAACTAACATAGCCAAAATTCAGTGACTATTAATAATTTATTTTTTTTACTATTTCAAGTTTTTTTTTTAAATCATCGCGGCCATTGACTTTATTAAACATGCAAATTTAGTAACGCCAAGCCTTTTGCATGTCACGATATGCGTAGGTGCGGCACAATATCTAATCTGCTTAATTACATTTAGGGTCTGTTTCAGCGAAATCGTTACTAAATTCGACTAAGCGAAAAGAACATCAAATTAATTTGTTTACCAAATTTCACTCGCTCAAAGCAACAAATTATTTATTTTTGCCAATTAGATATTGTTAATGAAAATATAAGAAATTAAATAGGTTTTTTCGATAAATACATTAATTGGTATATTACAACAGAAACTGCCTACTGAAATAAAAAAAAATGTACGTCCAATCAGTGGTATGAACGACATTGCTTTGACAGCATTGCTGTGCTGCAGCAGCCATATATGTGGAACTTCTACCGTCTTATTCTCACTTAACATAATTGAAGTCAAGTGCTTCTTGCCCAAGCGCCTGCCAGCTCAATCACCTTACACTATAACATAGTAATTCATAGTATTACTTAACTAGTTTCCTGTAGCAGTGACTACCGGTAAAATTTCAAATTGTATATATAACGTTCACACTGACCACCGTGTACCACCGGAGGTTCATGGACGACTCTTCCATCGGGCGGCGTGAGCCATCGGTGGCTCATACTAACTTTTTATCATTCTTAATTTCTTTAAACGGTAAACACCTTAAACAATTAAGAAGGACATTATACAATTAGTTTACGTGTCATAACATTTACACGAATTTCTTTTTCATTATTTTTGTGCATATATAATACTCCGTAAACCTGTGGCTGAACACGCTTGCCACCCCACAGGGATACACAATCTGTGCCGGCGTGGACGTGATATAAATTTTCAATTAATAATAATTTAATTTTAGAATTAAATACTGCTGACCTTATTGGTCCATTAGTGAAGAATAAACGAGTAATTGTATCGTTAGTTTCTGCTAGCGTTCTTCCCTTTTAAACTGGATGCTTTATGCTCACTTTACCGGATTCTTACATTGTTTGAAAAAAGAATGCTATCGAAACGTGTCCATGCATAATGACGAATGTTCCACCCGACACTGGAAATGAAATTTTGATTGCGTTATTATAATATTTATTCTATTAAATGTGCACAATGTTATTACTGTTATACAATATTAACCTAAACAAATTGATTTGGAAATTTTGAATATTTTCATAGTCCATTACACATTTATAAAATGATAAATCAATAGTAAAATTAGAATAAAGGTTCATTTTTTAATTTGGGAGATACGAAACAAGCAAGCGAAAAGCGAGACATTAAGTGATAACCGCCTCCCTAACAGTCACAAGACTTAAACGTAATCATAGCTACATTGACAGTATTTGAGGGAGTAAGCCGTTATCTTGAAAGCACTGTACTTATGTACCGCATTTCGCGGCCTCTGGGTCCCAAAAGCGAAAGGTGAGAAAAGCATCGCTAAAATTGTTACCAATAGATGACAATACACCAGGGTCACGATTTTCAGTAATGAAGAAACGACCAGAGAGAGAAAGAGAAACAGAGACAGAAAGAAGTGCACCGCGGTCCTCTGTTAGACATTAAGACAATATAAGAGAAATGGCAAAAAAAACATAATGTCAAACGCTTTGATCCCAGTTTTTTTTCTTATAATTTTTAAAGAAACTAATGTGTTTTTCAACCTATAAATTGCTCAAGCGACATGGAATTTTTTTTGCAGTCGTATTGCAAACGATTAAATAGCTTACCTAAATTATTAATCTCACAAACGATACTGCGGCTTATTTATTGACTTTCATGTCTCAATTTCAATTAAAAGTATCAACGACCAGATTCCAGTCAGCAATAAAATAATTTTATTATATCTATTCGTAATCGAAGACGGTTCCAATCTGTTTGAGTGTTAGAACAAACAAAATAACCTTTAAATATCGGAATGGTTTTATTTTTCGAGAAAAACAGGACCGGCTCTAAAGATAAGTGGACATAAAAAGGGCCATAAAGAATTTTCAAACGGTAATAGAAAAATATATTGAGGGCTAAAGTCCGCAACCATTATGTTTTAGACGGTCGTAAATTTTTCAAAATTACTCGATCATGTATCATGAACATAACCTTTGCAATGAAATTAAACATCGCCTGTCACTTTCTACTTTGTACGTTTAGGGCATATTTTTTCTCTTTCTACAGTGGATTCCTGCCACTTTTGAATTTACCTTGAAACTGAACACTAGTCTATGATGCAAAAATAATATCTACTACAATTTTTATTCATGTGTTATATATAGTGAAGAACATTTAATACATCATAAAAATAAAATTAATTAATATTTTGTGCAACAATTAAGACGAGCTTAAGTGAATTATTAATAATTGTAATTTAATATTATACATTGTCAGACTATTTAGCTGTCGACATTTGTACAAACTTTGATAATAAATAAAGGCGCAAAATACAGAGCGTACGAATAACAAATTATACTTAAGAGATAGTCTAAATTTTAGTGAGGCGCTAAAATTTATGAACAGTTCCACCTGTACCATTTATTTCGCTAACTTATTACTTATTTAACACAATAATATTGACAATAAAATATGAATATGATATATGATAATTGAAAACAGATGACATTAACACATTGCTAAAATAAGACACGGTTTTTATCAGCTATAGTTTTTTTATATGTTGTTTTTCTAATAAAATGATATGGAATTCCTTTTGGAACATTGAAAACCGCAAAAAAAAAGACCAATTTTGCATCTATTAAAACATTAAATTCATAGCGGCCGGAACACTTAATCCAAAGCCATGTTTGATAATTGTTAAAGTTATTCTGAATCTTGTATTTAGTAACATTAAAGTAGATAACCCGAGATTCCTTAATACGTTGGAATAATTTCGAAATTTTTGCAGACAATCTTTTATTCTTTCTACCATTGACTGAACGGTACTCTTTTGCGTCTCTACTCCGTCGAATTGAGTCTATTAAAATTATAATACTATTTAAACATGACTTAATAATACAAAAGGTCACAAATAACCTATATCTCCTAACAAATTGAAAACATAAATTATCTTTAATATTAAGTTACTAAAATATGATAATGATCAATTCATCACCGAACAAGGAAAAGTATAGAAGTAAGTCATTTTAAAATAGATCACAAAGTTATGCTAATTATCGGAACCTCCCAACAACTAGATAAATGTTTGACAAGCAAGAGTTTTGACTAGCACAGTGGCATATCGCTTGCATTGTAAAGCGGAGTTTCCCGGGTTTGGTTATCTATTAGTAGGTGTGGTGGAATCTGTCCACTAAGCTACCACTCTTAATGTTAATGCGTTGCCATAACAGCAATGCTGTGTTCCGGCAATCATAGGTGTAAGAGACAAAAGTGTTCTGAGCAAACACGTTTCATCATCTACGGCCTCATTATCATAATGTCAAGTGAAATAGACGGCAAGTGTTAAAACATTATTGGTGTTTCTCTTTATTTCTTCAAAGGCGAGTTTATTACATAACGACAATACTCAACGTAAATGACGCCGTATTAAAATTTTCCATCCTTGTCACTCAAAAAGTTCGGACGGTAATTCAAATGAGACAGACATAAAGGACGTGAAGTATGCGAAACAGCAGGCGCTAAAGGAAAATGCAATTACGACGCTATTAATCACGCGTCGACCGGAATTTAATCAAAGTACACTCATTTGCATGTAATATGTGGAAGCAGTAAGTTTTAATTTCTTGCCATTTATAATCGGATGGCAGATGGGTCGACGTACATTTACGCTATAGATAATGATAAAGGAAGAAGTTTTATCTGCCACTTTGGCACAGTGATTAACCGCTTATCTTGTAGCGTGGAGGTCCATACTACTATTCCAGAGCCACGTCAATAGTGAAGTTTGGATCGTGGTAAGGTTTTGTCACTGCGGCCTGGGTGGCTACAAGCGTCTCATGTTAATTTGCCGCCATACTAGTCTTGCGTTACAACGCTGCATATCACTAAATTGTAAGAGTAATCTAGGTCAAATATTAGCAAATGTACCATTGAAGAAATATCTTTATGTGATAAGTAATACTTTATCATCATACACTACATCTTTACTAATCATCGGTTGGTATCATGGTCAAAAACTAATCAATACAATAAAAAAAATACCACTATTATTGTATAAATAATAGTACATTTAATTCTTTTATAATAATAGCACTACTGTTAACGAATACATTTTGAAGAGTTCCGCAGGACAAGACTTCTATAGATTAATTTCGTCATAGAATTTGTAGACGTACAGTTGTCATTCATACTTTAGTGATCAATATTCCGCGCATTCAGACAAAGCATTTTAGTTCGGGAATCGTCATGCGGATGCCGCATAATTGAAATTCTCCACCGGCATCAATGTCTCCATCCAGTTATGTTAAACGAAAAGTGGATTACTTTTAGGCTATTTACCATTATACATTATATTCTTTAACTACAAAGATCGTAGTCAGAGACTTACATTATTTAAAAACTAATAATAAACCATTATTTTTCGTATACGATTTTCGTTACACGCGGAAAAACTGTTGTAGGCCAAACTGAATATTTTTATTATAACATGTTTTCATTTATAAGCAATTACTGGTAATATTATCTTACCTCTTAACTAGCAAAAGTACATATGATGCTGTAATTAATTATTATTATGAGAGTAAAAACTAAATAAATATTTGCACATGATTATTGGACTACTCACGGTGTACCAAAAACGCTACAACTGGAAATGACATTTCCTCGTAAATAGCAGGGCATGGAATGTGTCAATTTATCTTATCAAATACAAATTGACGATTTATCGTTTAATATGCCCAAGCACTATTTTGTTCTGTAAAAAACTATTTCTTGGCGGCAAAAACAGCAAATACGATCGCCTAAATATATGCAAATAAATACTGAATTATATTAAAACAAATTTAGGAGGGATTAGTACTTATTATGAAGCGAAACTTCGTCTCAATTTCTACACTTATAATGTATTTAGTAATGTTAACAGCTTTATTTCACGAAAGTTATGGTACATATGTTTTGTAGCACATGTTTTTTTTTTCATAAATTGAATATTTTTGTTATTGAATTAAATAATAATAAATTAATCAGGAATTGGAGATTAAAATTTTAATACAACATCTCATTCGGCATGATTTGATCTTCCATTAAAACGAAAATGCTATTGGCGTTGCGCTTAGCAAAAATGTAGAGAAATTACGGGAATGGATCAATTTAATTCTCATTCAATTAATTGATACCATTCTATCTCGGAATGACTACTGGCGGACATTTGTTTATCTCGGTCAATAGAATTGCACTGCTAGAAAAGAATAAATTACTATTACATTAATAACAATATTTTATTTGTATTTATACGTTATTAAAATTAATGAAGTAGTTGAAAAAATCAATTAATAACAAAATCATTCGAATTTCATGTGTGTATTTTATTTATCGGTTTTAGGCTCACACTTGACCTCTATTTCATCTAATATTTAGTGACAATAAGGCCGCAGATGATAAAAAACGTTTTTACAACAATAATTTTTACTTATTTATTTATTTGGATTTTGTCACAATGGACATATCAATCCCATCTTAACTTACAATACTTCTGGCTATCATGTATGACCGACGGAACACAGCATTGCTATTATGGCGGCAGATTGACATTGAGGAGGGTAGCCAAGTGGGTTCGAAAAACCCTACCTACCACCATCCAGACTTCACTACTCGCCTCATAACAAAGCAGGATAAACTACTACGGATACAATCAACATAAATTGCGTATTAATACGTAAAGTGAAAACTTTTTACTTCCGTATTCGATATACATTTATAGAGTGAGTGGAAAGTTAAATAATTGGAGTTTAATGTGTTTGTAATAAATATTAAAAATGCATTAAATTGAATAAATAATTCATTGTTACCGATGTTCCGTTCTATCAACGTCAAACGCAGTTTGTAATTGGGGTCGAATTTGGAACACTGAAATGATTAGTTTTCAATGACATATTATTGGACTGAATTTTGTAACAAATGTGAATAACAACAAAACCATTGAATTTATCCAACGTAGATTTAGTAAGCACAGATAACACCGAGTATTAAAATCAAATTCAGACCGATTAAATCTTCTTCTAACTTGTAAAATCGCGCGTACCCGTAAAGCTTCAGGGCTTTAATGGACAAAAGAAGTTACAAAATGTTCTGGAAAATATTTCCGACATGTTTAAACCCTAATTGAATAATCTTAAGTAACTGTGTACTACAGCTGTAAATAAAAAACGGTGCAACAAGCATGTCAGTAGCACGTTGCCTGTTTACGTGTATGTGGCTAATGACATTTTATCAGGAAAAAAATATTGACATCTCGTGGACATATATATTTATTTTAAGCTTTAGTGCATAAATTTGTACATAAGGTGGACATAATCCCAAATGGTATTTTCTAACAGTCTCCCTTAGGGTTGAGCAGAGATGAATATAAATATTGGGTGCGCAAAAAGAATAGTAGAGAATGAAAAGATAAAATAATAAAATAAATAAAGATGAGAGAGAGAGAGAGAGAGAGAGGGAGGAAATACACATATAAATGAAACGACAATTTTTAAATATACATACATATTAATATATATCCTTGAATAAGGAATAATAACAGAGTTTGCACAAAAAACACAAAATGAAAAAAGGAAGGAGGGAAAAAAGAGGTTACTACGAAAAGATTAGTTATTCTATTAAGAAATGATCCCAGAGCATATGTTTAAAAGATGGTTTAGTCACAACTTTCCGTATTTATGCCGGTAGACCGTTTCATAGTCTAATAGAAGAAGATGAAAAGAAATTGTAGATATTACATAATGTTAATGTTCAAAATAAATACATGCGAGCATACAGAAGAATACGCATATGATTAGTTCTGTGATAAAGCTTTTTATTCTTTATTTATTGATCATACGATGTTTTAGTTATTCGTAAAAAAATAAAACGTAAAAATAGCTACATCCAAGTTTTTACAAAAATTATAACCACAAAGTTTTATATAAATGATGGATAGAGAGAGATGATGATAGATTCATTCGATAGCTGTAATAATTTTTTCAATGATATTGATTTGTTCTATAATTTATTGAGTACATTAAGGAATTATGTTATTGAAATTGGCTGTTCGTTAATGATTTAGTTTTTTTTTTATTTTGTTATTTTCTTTTTGTAACTCGTCAAATTATCTGATACCTAAGTTGAGTACTCCAAGTAGAGAAAGATGAAAACAAAAAGAGAGCACTGCATTAATAACACATTTCTTTGTATACCATTACACTGTAAAAATCTCTTTTTGTGCCAGAATAATGAGAAAAGAATATTAGGAACAGTGCAGTATAAAAAATGTTTGAAATTAAAAACTTTCGCCTAACACATCTTGTCCCTCATCTTGTCGTGTTTTTGTCGATAAAGTCTAAACGGCACAGATTTTTTTTTTTATTTTAAAATGAATGAGTAGTTAGTTTCTCAATAGGCTTGAACTACAAAAGTCAGAATAACGAACTAAACGTAGGCGAGCGGCGATGACGAAATGCCTAAAAATCGGCTACCGGTCGATAAAGTGTTAAGTAATTATAAAGTGTAAAAGGTGCACACCACTGAGCACTTGATATGATTAGTTATGAACAGAAAATACAAAACGTCGCCTGTCCTGGTAATGTAAACACTTTACAAAAATAAAAAAAAGAGTATATTCTTTATGTGAACAACTAATAGTTACATTATGGCCTTTAGCTATGTAATCAGTTGTTTTTTTCCTACGAAATCAGACAACAATTTGGTATATCCGAAAAAAAAAGGAAACGGAAGCTGAGTACTGTTGAATAAATAATAATACTTCGGTGAATTGTTTTCATAACTCGACCCAACTCAAACGCAGATAAAAAATTAAAACGGAGCACCGGAAAGAAATCTCTCCATGCAATATATCAAAATGATATAATTGTATATCACTATGAAAATAATACACTATATTAGCTTCGTGAAATATAAAGGAAACCGTTTTTCGTGATATCATATCGATATTTTACCTTCTGAGACATCTTTCGAGCAACTACACGGTCAAACTCGATTTTTTTATTTAAATATAAATAAATTGAAACAAATAACCTGGCTATAAATATGCTTAAATTTGAATAACAAAAAACTATCCTTATTTCATATGTACTTAATTAATAAGTAAGAAGTGATGTAATAAGAAAAATACATCAATATTAAAGTTACTACACTAAAATACATTCAAATAAAAATTATTGAGTACTTCTGAACTACCTTGTATATATTTTTTATATATTGACAGACATGTAATGTATATACATAAAACGGTGTTGTATTTCCCGAGCTTTACATAGACAGACACCAGATGCACTCAGGGTGCATTATGCAAACATGGGCCCGAGGCGAATTCAATTTCCTCCTTGTTCTAGTTTATCGAAAGGAAACACCCAGATCTTTTTCACATTTGAATACGTTACGCAATATACAAAAATAGCAAACGGTACGTACTTGAGAGGTACGATACTAGCCATATGATTTTCAAGACGAACATCAGAAACCATGGAAATGTTCATTTGCGGCACAGATAATAACACTAGATTTACCGATACATTGTCATGATTTTCTTTTCGAGTCTGTAGTAATTTTGTGCATTATTATATTGTTTTTTTTGTCTTGCAATAAAAAGTAAGGAACTATGCTGCCGGAGGCAGTATAAAAAAATAAAAAAATCAAACGCATACGAATACGAAATTTTTTATCTAGGGTTGATCGATCAAAATGAAGGCTCCGGTAAATCTGGTGTTAAATTACCAAATTTTTCCTCAATGAATTGCACGAAAAACTACAGATTTTCCTAAATGTACGGTCTAAGATAGAATGCATAAGTGAACAAAAAAGTTGTGGTTTTATTTATTCCTTATGATATATTATAGATATCATTTCTATACTCATGAGAAGTTAAATATAAAAACATGATAAAGAGCTGAACAATTTTATAATTTTATTTATTTTTTTATTTTATTAATCTTACGTAATATTTAATGTCAAGAATAAAACAATTAAATGATAAAATAATTAATATTGTACATTGAAACAATTGCGCTCGAATTGATTAACGATTAATCGCTACTCTGTGCGACAGGTGCGACCCACTAATGGCATTTTCAATTTTAGCTGAACATTTATCAGAAATTTAATATCTTGAAAGCGTAGATATTCCCAATATAAATATATTTTAATCTTGCAATCAAAATAACAAGTATATTGTTTAAAACTTCAAAAAAACAATATTACTATTTTTTGGTCGAGGAGGTAATAAGTGATTTCTGTTTATCGCTACAAGAACTATAAATAATACTCAATTACCATAACTTGAAATTCTGCTTCTCACGTAGCTTAATGCTAAATAGAAGTTTTACATGTACTACAGAGAAATGAATTGTCAAGTTATTAAAAATGTATTGTCGTTTCCAGTCAACTATTAATCAATGCATAACAAAACTGAGTACACTCATTCGATGTTTATCGTATGATTATTGTAATAAGTTTTATAAAATCTCCATATTTAAAGGAATAATACCATAATCTTCAATAAATCGTCTCAAGATATTAGTTTTTACGACCTTATTTCGATTCTAAAAATTAACGATGCGTTTGTTGATACGGGGAAAGTTTATTTCTGATAGGCCTGTCATTCCTACTCGTCCGCTGTTTGAATAATTACGATTATTCAAATAAACGCTTAAAATGTATACTGCTAATGGTCAAATTCAGTCTCCGTTTGTTAATTTTCCTAAATTACAAACGCCATTAGCAATTATGTATGTTTATTACATTTATCTTTGTAGTGTAATTTTTAGTTCGTAACGAATATATATATATATATGTATATATATATACATACGCGTGAAAATCTAATGAAAGTAGGAATCGTATTTCAGAATTAAACATTTCTACGTTTACAACAAAAAACCACAACAGTCATTAAGGCCTTAATAGAACTTTTGTTAGCTGCGCTTAGGTTTTTCTCCTAACAAAAATATGTAAACTACCGGAGCACAGTTTGTTCAGTACTGGTGCGGACATTAAATTCTAGTGCCGAGCATGTTTCCTCTTTACAGGTCTCACGTGCATTTGTTAAATTGTACATGCTAGCCACACTTCGAGTATTCCTAATTTTTTATTCAGTTGTGGCTAAGTTTTGCTATGCCATTATTTATTGTGTTTTCTTTTATACATGTATAAAAATTGATTAAAGGTACAAAGAGTATGCAACTTTGTATTACCACCGTAGCGCAGAAGTTTACCACTTGTTTTTAGTGGTAATTTAGTGGTTTGTTGTTAGTGGTATGTTTTTTTTTGAACTCGCTTCGCCGCCAGCTACTACCCTCAATGTGAACCAGTCGTTATTACAGCATTACTCTATTTCAACAGTCATATATGTAAGAGCAAAAGTATTTTGGGCGAGCAAGCTTTGTCATCTACATCATTATTGTCACTTAATATCGTGTGAAATTGAGGTCAAGCATTAACCCATAGGTGATAAATATATATTTACTACAAAGGTAATAAATATATAACAATAGATAATAATAAAGGTAATAAAAGTACTACTAAGATCATAACCGTAGATCCCTTTCTTGAAAGATGTTTACGAAACGCGATGAAATTCAATTAACAGCTCATGAATCAATTATAAGTTTAACCGTGATACACAAAACCACTTAAACTTGTTATCCCTTAGCGAACAACTATGTCCAATTGCAATTTGTACTAAATTACTTATAGAGTTGAGGTATGTTTAAAATATATTTTCTCTTTAACTTTATTTGAGAATCGAAAAAAGATTTAACAAATTAAATAAAAGGATTGTAGACGAAATTATGGTTTTGTTATTTTTTTTTAGTATTTTTTTCTTTTAAATAAATAGGTGATAACAGTACCGAGACGTATACTACTAATAATG
>DWQX01000775.1:0-36145 GCA_018245475.1 Pharmacophagus antenor
GTCATGACCCCCTCGGCGAAGGAAGCCACGGCCTCCCAGACCCTCGCGTCGCGAATCATGGCATCCATGACCCGCGGAGGGTCACCTACCCTCAAGTAACTTTACGCTGCGCTCGTATAAGAATTCCTTCAAATTGTTATCTCTAAGGGAAAGACAGTGCGTGTACAAATTTCACAACTTATATCTTTGGTCCTAGAGACATGAAATTTTAAGGATTGGGCTGTTTGTGATGTGTAGGTACACACCAGAAATTTCTCGAAATTCTGTCCCCGAAGAAAATAGAGGGAAAGAATAAAAATTTCAATGATTTTTTTATTCTTCTTGAATTTTGACGGTAAAAAAGCAAAAATTAATCAATCTTTGTTTTGACTAGTAGTATAAAAAAAGCGCCCTCTAATGCTGCTTTTAATTTTGTAAGCTCACGAATCAATGGATTCGTTAACCAATATCAGACGAGGCTGTAATAGACATCAAAAATACTAACAGCCCAAACCTCTCACAAGCCAGCAGCAGCAGCTTTGCATTTATTTTTACCCCTACTATCGAGTGTCTTTTCTTTAATTTAATACAAAGTATTTTTAAAAGTTACAAGATCTTTCCATTTTTCCCACAACCTTATTTCCAATAATTATCTTTGTTAATATACTCGATAATTTGTACACATACTGCAGGTGTATAAAACTTAATATTAAATAAATAACGCATCCGCAGGACAGCAGCGACTCTCGGTTGTTCGTTCTCGCGAAAACTGTGACACTTTCGTTTCGTTTTTTATAACATAAAATGACATGACGGACGGTGAGTTAATTGGTTGCAACGGAACGCTCCGCCCATAGTAATGTGTCGCGGAGACATCGTCCGACTGTCACGTCACTTATGAATTTTAATACGTCCACGCCGGCGACGATTTGTGTATCTGCCCGCGGGGCGGCGAGCGTACTTATCGAAAGGTTTGCGGACGATTTTGTGTCGACAAGTTATGTTAAACTAATTCGTATTAATGATATGATCCATATTTTAATAGTTTATATACCCTTGCATACTATTTTAAAATATTTATCGTTAGATTCAAGGTGGTGAGTGTATCGTCGATGTACTTACTGTCCGACGAAAGAATAGCGTGACCCACCAGTGGGCCACGCCCGCGTCTACGTGCTAAGTGCACACGTGTCCCACATTTCGCGTATACACGATTTTTTCATATTAAATAATTTACTTTTATTATTATTTCGATAGCTACACCATTTATCAGAATAAAAAAAAGTTTTTTTTTTCGTTGTAATATAAAAACCGTAATTAAGCGAAATCGTGTAACTTGAGTAACTTGCAAATCGGGGGACTGATATATTTCTTTTCACGCAACATTGCGACAAAAAGTTCGTAAGTAAAGTAACAAATAAAAATATCAACAATAAATACGAAGCCAAAGTGATAAAACTTACTCTGTTATAGTTATAAATTAAAGTGTACTGTTATAAAAGTTGCTGTTAAAACGGAGTTGTTCCCGTGTATATATCAGAAGTTTTCATCATTCTCTCGGTCGTCATTGTTTGCGGTGGCGTCTTGTGCGGGCTCACTAACCTTTAATGTGGTTGAAGTTTGTACGATCACTTGACAGTTTGTGATACATTTTCTCATAACAATGAGGCTTTTAGCCGATAATCGGCTAACACGAACTCGACAACACACTTTAGGCGGGCAAAATCGAGAGCTTAACTCATACATAACGAACGTAAATTAAGAATGAAAATAGTACATTGCGTACAAGGATTTCAAGGAAATTGGAAAATTGTTAGTACATTTTGGATGGTGGTAGGGTTATTCAAACTTGCTTGGCTAGCTACCACTCTCAACGTTAATCTGTCACCATTAACAGCATTGCTCTGTTCGGGCAGTATTACTTGTCAGAGCCAGAAGTATCTTGGGCGAATACACTTCACTGTCTAAGGCCGCATTGTCACTATCATCAAGTGGAACGAGATCAAATGTTAGCTTATAACTGGAAAAAAAAACTTGAAACTTCTGACACCTGTCAAACAGACTAACGTTTGACAATCGTTATATAAATATTTATTGAAGACAAGATGATGAGAACTATTAATCGATTTGTTTGATCATTTTGAGCGCAAAGATTCTATCCGAAAAGAAGTTACAAGGCCAGCGGTGAATTAGTGCATCACTGAAGCACGCAGTCAAGTCACGTGAAAAATGTCTATACAACAATTTTTTTTTATTTGCCTTATAAAATATTTTTAAGATTTCTACATTACTGTATGTTTCTGCCGTCGAAACCGAGATTTCATCTCGAAAGAAAAGATAATAATAAGTTTAAAAAAAATCACATTTCTTGTTTCGCGCTTTCACCGATAGCGAGCCAATTTTAAGTCGATGGTGATATCCGTATGCTCATAATTATAATCACTCCGACTATATAAGATAAGCAACTCGGGCAAACTTAAACGAAACGCAACTTAACGGCATCTAAAATTAGCCTGTGTTGAAATAAAAGTATTGTAAAAATTAATTTGTTGACATGGACAAATTGCATCCTATTAACCGACTGATAAGGTGTCTATTAGTCGTTTAACTGTTCTAAAACGGTACCGTATTGATAGTTCTCTGATGTAAGGGTAAGACACGACATATCGAACCCTATTATACAGCCTCCGTCGTGTCTGTATAATGGGCGAGCACGCCTCACCGTTTACGGTCTTATTGTCACTTAACATCACGTTAAATTAATAACTCAATGCAGACTATAATAAAAGCTGCGTCGTCGGTAATGTATGAGGTACATCTTTGAGATAATTATGCTAATCAACATTGGAGTTCATGTTTCTGTTGCCGACGAGCGGTGTGCATAAATCGATTTTGCATGATTTACAAAGTTTTTCGTAACAATGACAATATTTATTTATTTAAACTTTAATTTACAATAAAGAATAACAAAAGGCGGACTCTGTAATAATAAACCTGGATTGTAGACAAATATTGTGAAAGGCGAAATGAAAAAATAAATATTTGCCTTATTAAATAAAACATTAATAAAATTACGTATTTTATTAAAAAACACATTAAAGTACATTTAACTAAAAAACTCATTGAATGGTAACCATTTGCTTAACATATTTCGCAAAAGAAATTTTCTCATACTTTTGCGCCCTGGACCATCCATTGGTTCAGACAACGTCATATAAGTTTTGCTTTGAAGGAACTAGCTTATTGGTCGTTACGTCGACAATATCCTCAACATCTATTAGCCTCACATCCGCAAACCTTACCACCTGCATGATTCGCAGTGTTTCAAGGGCCATTTTTTTTTACACGCACAACAACTTCGTGGAATCAGTTGTCGCCAGCGGTATTTCCGGATCGACGCGACTTAGGGGACTTCAAGTACAGAACGCTTATCAATGGGCGATTTTGTTTTTTAAAGAACTATAGTACAATGGGGTCGATAAATAAATAATGTAATAAAATAAAGAGAAAAAAATTAACAACTTGACAAATTAATCACTTAATCTTGAATTTATATCTCGCGGACCTGTTTTTTCCGTCGATATGGACTCCTTGCAAGTAATCGGACCCCTGTTGGTCGATATAGACTATATACGGTGACAGATGTAGATTTTTTTTACAATAGCCATAATCTGCAGATTATTTCAAAACAATTATGTCATATAACATTAGTAAAAGAAAAAGGGTTAATATACCACGAGCAAGTGATAAATGAAAGATTCGAAAATAAAACATGACCACAATAACCGACAATTTATTTCTATAGTACAAGACGTATTAAAAAAAAAAAAAAGAATGCTTGCTTTAAAAAAAATTGGACATTGGCTAAATACAATATAGTAAGCCCATTATTTAACAATTGAATATATAAATGTCTTATATGTGGAGATTTAGAGCGATCGCATTTGTAACCCGGCTTGAGTAATAAGTTGCGTACGTTCATAAGGTCCATTATCGCTTGCACACCGCCGGGTTACAAAAGCGAATGCTTCATTTAACCTAGTGTTATACACCGCGTTTTATATTGGCCATTAATTCATAATTGCAGCAATAAAATCATATTTAATTTACCTAATTGGCTTACACCCTCCTTACCCTACATCTTCACGATTAGGGATACAATAGTAAGTCCATCTCTATCTCCTCCTTCCTTGTTCACTCAATCTCTCTCTCTTTCATCAATAATATATGTAAATAATATTGCTAATATAAAAATACTAAATTGCAGGCATCGAAGGTGTGAAGAATACGTATCGAAACAAAAATTGAACAAATACAGTTACAGAAGATGATAGAAGGAACGCAAGACCAAATAGGCATTTAATAGAAGCTATTAATAGATGTAATAATAATATTTAAACATAAATCTGCATTTGTGTGTGTATGCTCCCATGTGAGTATTCGTGTGTGCAGTTTATAATAATTTAACTTAAATCTAACCACGAATAAAACACGATATATAACAATGCCTCCCCCCCTCGCCACCGGCTCCCACCACGCAACGCAATAGCGGCCATGTTGCCTATAGGACTGCATACGATTTTGTGCCTTACCGCCTGAAAATAAACGACAATTTTCTGTTCTTGTTGTAATGTAGTGATATTTGCGATTTAAAAAGCCCGAAACAGCGAACAAATTTTCCTGTTTTATTAATTTTCTATGAGTTTACATTTGATCATTTAAATAATTTACAGTCATATAGTAGTGTATTTAATGGTCACTAAACATTAATAATGATCACCATATCTTCTGAACAAATTTTAGAAACGATTGGAACACTACAAATTTATTTCAATTTATCTATTCTTATGTAATAGTAATTTTTACTATATAGTAATTTATTATCTAAAAAATGTTTAAACATCGAGTGTCATTCAACACAATTTCAAAATAATGTATTTAAACTTGTGCTTATTTTATCAACGATCGAAAACTTTATCGAGATATATATATAAAAATTACATATTCATGTATTATAGTAACTAAGTCTTATCATAAAAGACTATACTTTTCATTTTGAATAACGGATGGATTATCACCGTTAATAAGAAACCTATCATTCTACCCATTTCATATACCTCTTTGAATTACTCGAACTATATATATACAAAATTGAGTACTCCAGAATATTGCTTTACCACCACAACACAATAGAGTGGATTTACGGACAGATATACAAATTGGGATAATGGATACTAACAATCTAATTCATCTCGTATAACTCTCATCAGCCGCTGAATTAAGTCGAAAAAAAAATTCAATATGACAGCAAATATTATTTCATACAACAGTAAATACGGTGACACATGTTAGTTGCAATTATACATTATTATATAGTTAAACAACTGATATTGTCTATGGTATACTAACTAAAAAAATATATAATAAGCGTTTTAAAAATGGAACGATAGCGGACGTTGACGTCATTCGATAATTGAAAATACCGTCATTAGCAATGCGTTCACACGACTACAGCCGCTGTTGCGTTGTGTTAAGGCATACTTTCGTTCGCCGGATGGCCGGTCGAGCTCGATGTCCGGTGCTTAGTAATCGTCCACGTCGTATAGATTGTCAATCTCCTCGTCGTCCAGCTGCATGGACTGGAAGTCAACCTTGTAGCGCAGCAGGCCTGCAAGTTACACAGGTTTAAGTACACGCGCAAGGAAGCTGGCAACATTTGAAACTGCCTCGGTGTACAGCTTAGAGCGATGGTATGAAATATTATAAAAAAATTTGGTCGTCCAAGCAAAAAAAGATCTAGTAGTGGGTGTTGACTTAAAACTAGATTTGATATCTAAGACAGTCATTTGATAATAAGGATTAAAAAAAACATTCAAAAACTGGCAACTATTTTTTACCAGACATTTAAAGTTAAAAGCCTGATTTGAAATAACGCATTTTCAATGATTGACTGAAATAAAAAAAAACATTTAATCGTTCATTTCTAGTACTTAGAAACGTCGTCTATAGTCATTTATTAGAGAAACGTGTAGATAATTGAGCATTAATCAATAAACAATAAAAATGCGTTTTTATACCAAGCTTTACAGAACTGCTTATATATCACGGAGAATAAATGCCGTGAACTGAAACCTTTTTGCTTGGACACCCCCACAAATTAAATTCGCAAAAGCGAAAGGTTTTTTAACGCAGTTCGGACGAACGTCGAGATATCTCGTCGTTCCTATTTCTACCTTGGTGGGTTGTTGGCGAGGTATATCGTTTGCATATTCTGTCCCACATTTTTGATCTACATGATTGATACTAAAAAATAAATTACCTCTTCCCGAATGTGCATTTTATGATAAAAAATAAAAAAAAATTCTCAACAAAACATTAATTGAAAAAAAAAAAAAAAAAAGAAACTTAATTTTAAAAATCATTCAACTTACCAACGTCATTCTATTAGACACCTCCAAAAGCCCAATGATATTTGAATAATAATCAAGTTATGAAAGTATAATTATGGTGATTCTATTATTGTTTTATATAAGTCACAGATAAACTACATCAACAGTGAATAAAAATCTTAATTTCTGGCCCTAAGATAATGAACACATTAACCTTTGGTGTTCCAAGCAAATGCATGAGCTCTGAAGGCTCCTTGCCTCCCGTAACCGTTTGCGGCCGGTAGTAAATGATTTAAAAATACGTGTGAAAACACTAGACGTGTTATTTTGTATTCCGTGAGAAGCCGACGAGACCGCTGGTGGTCTAACGTTTGTGAAGACATTTGTCCTGTCCAGTCGTCTAGTCGTAAATTTAATTATTCAGAAATATTTAAATTAAGTAATGTGGATTTGTTTGTTTTTCCTTGAGTATAACCATCATCGACCGCAAACGATTAACCCTTTAAGCGCTTTGAACCCATATATGGGTTCTAACACTACCTTTCGATTTTGGTTATGAACCCATATATCCGATTTTGCATAACCATTTAATTGCTAATTTAGTTGCTTAAAGAAGTAAATGGTTATTAAGACTTCTGAGGTCACTACATGGTTTATTTCAGTTAATATCTTATGCTATAAAAGTCTAGCCTGCACAAATTGCACAAAGTCCACGGCGCACCCCTAACGTCAGGAAATTCAGTGCTCAAAAGTTTAATAAGAGTGATTCTGGATTAAGTGGAGTTTTTAACCCTGTAATATCGTTTAAGTCGTCGTCCACAGCGTTTGAAGGGTTACCGGATACACTTTTAACTCTATACTATTGAGTATTGCAAGCTAAACAATATAGACCATTAGTGACTAATAAATTTTGACAAAACGTCACAAATATTCAATGTAAGATTGGTTTATGTATACTAGGCGTCAACCGCCTTCTCTAAGCGCAGTATTTTTTATATTTAACCAGTTAAGTGTGGCGCGGTAATTGACATTTCGTCATTTTAAAATATTAAAAAAATAGCCACCAAACGGACAACTCTGCGCAACTCACTTTATACAATTACATATCGGGTAACTTATCGTAATTTCCTTCATATCTCCGGTCAATAATGCCGAAACTGTTGAGTAATGTGTCCTTATCATGGAACATAGTATTTCACCAATTTCAGGTTCAGTCGTCAAAGCACCCGACTGAATAATTTTGTGATTAATCACCGTTCAGTTCTTGTACCGATTTTGGAGTTAATTGACATGATTAACAAAAAGTTTAATTCCAATCTGAGCACGTCTTTTGAACCACTGGAGGGTGAGATTTAAAAAAAAACCCTATATTATTGGACTGCTTCGCATCACAAAGAACACACTCTTCGTATTTCCGTATCTTTAGGAGCAGCGGTTCAGTCTGTGCGCTGATTTATTCTGTCAGTCAGTCGGTCAGTCATGTTTTGAATTACGTTCGTGAAGACTTGGGACAAGGAATAAGCAACAAACAATTGTGATATTACTCATGTGTGTATATATATATATATATCAGAAAAGCATACATTATCATTCCATTTCACAATCCGTTAAATCCCTTAATTGCTACACATCTTAGAAATATTTTTATTAGTTCCAAACTTATATGACTATTTACCATTTGAAAACCACCTAAGTGCTAAATAAGAAAATTCATATATATGATAGAACAACATCAAATGATTGCATTTAAAAAATACGAATGTTTCATATAGCCGAAACTAGTCACGAACACCTAAATCGAAATTAAATGTGGCAACACTAAATCAACAGCTGGTCACACTTACCATGCCATAGTGCAATGTATGCTTCTCCATTACATGCCTTACTTATATGGATATGATTGATCATACTGTTTATATAGGGCCTAGAAATATAACAGTGAACATGTTTCACTTAGAAATAAGGTTGCATACGCCATTAGAGAACCGATGATTTGTTAAACATATTACAACATTAACGGCGGAGATTGATTTTCATATTGCCATACAAGTTGCAAATAAAAAATTAAATGATTTTTATTATGAAAACAGTACAAGGAACTTTATTTAACACGTTCCTGCCAGAGCATTTTTTCAATATATTCCCTTGCGGTCTAATAAGGCCCATACAGAATACAATTCGACAATCCTTTATTAGGCAATTAACAATTTAATTAAATTTTGATTTGGTTTAAAGTTGTACTTAATTATTTTAAGATTAAAATTACTATTTTAGATAACACACGCGGTGAAAACTTTTTCATAGGTAATTCCAACGTGGTAGGGAACGTGTTAAATAAAGTTCCTTGTACTGTTTTCATAATAAAAATCATTTAATTGTGACAAGAAAGTTCGCTAAACAAAGAAAATTTGTTGAGATTGTTTTTTTATCACAGAACGTTTTTACTACCATAGGAAACAGTTTAAAATGATATTTATAATTTGTTCATGACAAGGTTAAGTACATTTCGTTTAGATCAAGTCATTACATCCTTTAAATTATTTCTGTAAGTTCAAAACGTTAAATGAACGCACCTTCTAGAATTCTCACATTTATATAACCAATTATATTTCTAGGCATCTCTCTATAAGGATATCATAGGCAGAACATTTGGGTATATCTATTATGCACCGTCTATATTTCACCCCATCCAAGTCGAGACGCACAAAGAGCTGAAGCACACTGTCACAAGCAGACAAACAGACGTACGGTTAACTGTTAATATTTCAGTGTTAATCGACATTAATACCCTCAAAACAACGTAGGTACTACCTTTGTCGTACAATCTAAATTGGACCATAACGCATTGATTGACACAAGCTATTTGGTAACTTTGCCTTTTAAACTCTATTACATAATCAATATTCATCGATAAAATACGTACGCAAAATAATAGAGGAAGGGGGGGGGATTGTCAAAGGTATTTATGTCCTGGGCAAGATACTAACGCATTTAGACCCTGAACGGGTCTTTATGCGCGGGTTAAGGCGAACGATAATAGGGGAATATGAGGGGGCGGGTCACGGTATCTCCGCAATACAAACAAAAAAGTAGGTCGCGATTATTAATTTATAATTACTACCAATGTCTTCGATGTTAGGAAGGAAAAAAGAGGTAAAAAAAAACAAGTTAGTACATCTTTTATTGCTGCGTATTTAAGTAAAGACTGCCGTATAGGCACTCCACTGATGAGAGGATGTGAGAAAGAGTGAGTATGGAATGGATATGGGTTGAAAACTTGGAGCTGTTATTTTAAAGGGATAACAATGTATTTATTCCAGATTTAAAAAAATTAATAGCTTTTTATAATCGCGTTATGTTGGTTCGACAACTGAAAACATCAACTTTTATATTTCAGGATTTGCTCTTGTCTATGTCTAAATGAGATTCAAACTCAAATCCAAAACATATTTTATTCGATTAGACCTACACAGGTTACTTTTGAATGATCATATTATTCTAATGCCGATTACAAATATGTTGGCTATTCTAAGAAAAACCAGAGGAAAAAAATATTTTTATCATTAAATATACATTTGCTTTTGTCAAGTTAAAGAGGATTTTCTAACTATGGACAAAGTGAGAAAAAAGTTTTTTGCTAACGAGTGCATTAACTTCGTGACATTTTTGCGTTAGAGCATCTGACTACAAAATTGGACTTCTGTTTCACTAAAAGACTCACTGTTGGGATTTTTACTCAATTCATTGAACGCAAATTTCTTTTCTAACTGCAACGAAAGCATATGGCGCTAGTGGTTTAACAATAACCATTGCAATAAATAATGGGAATCTAGGGATCGATAGTGGGTCTAAAGGTACAGAGTGCGGTGTGGAAATTTTGCGTGACGTATTTTATATGCCACCCTATAGTCAAGGTATTTGGCAGTGATTTAATCACTCTTAAAATCGAATACAATAATTTCTTTTCACATATAACGCGATACATTTTCAGTAAAAAGTCAGGTACGTAGTTACAGAAAATTGGTGTTATCATAACATTATTGTATAAGGTATCCATTTCCAATATAGGCAGACCTGCGTTTAAAAACAGACAGCTCTATAATATCTCTATATAATCTATAAGCTACAGTCACTGCATAATAAAACTACTAATCTAATCTAGTAATTCTATGTGTCACTTGCGTATGAGGTATAAGTAGATCACTTTAGCCTTACAAATATAGTTACATTTTTTTGTAATATTTCGGTGTTTCTTGCGCTCAGTCGATTTTATACAGAAGTGGTAAGGGAATACGTGAGTTAGTGATGTGTTGTTTGCCGTTAGCAATAAATTAAATGTTTTAACTCTTTGAGGCACAGTGGGATTAAAGTGTCCCACCTTTTTTATGTATCTCACGGCACGGTGGGACATTTTTAGTCCCACCTCGAGATCTTGCCGTAGCTGCACGTGCATTGGTATAGATTTACTTTTCGCCTTATGTATGTAAAGCAGTTCGTAATGCCTTCAAACAATGTTACAAATGTATTGCTATTTTGTTATGTTTTTATGTCATGTATCACATTTATTAATAAAAATATACCAATTTTGTTCCATTTAAAACACGAAAAAATTCTTGTGCCGCAAAGAGTTAAACGAGTCAAACAGAAGCAATATTATGTAAATTAAGAATTTTTACTTAATTACATATTCACAATCACGAGAAGTATGAAATATAACTATTTCTATCCAATAATAGCATTTGAATTGGTCAAAGCATAATGCCACATGGCAAATATCATAGTAATAAAAAATACATCTTTTCTATTTGTTTCTGTTAAACTCACAAAGCGTGTGCTATTCAAATGCGCATGGGTCATAATACGAATGAGCACGTATATGCCGCTTTTGATGTAAACGGGTTAAATAATGATCAATGTGATCCGTTCATATTTATCAGGCGGAGTATGAGAGGTGCGCATTAACCCTTTCAAGACGAATTTTAATTTGAACAACAGTGTCGCGCCCGAGTCAACTGTGCAAATGCAAGTGGAAACGAATTGCTACAGGAATTGGTCCAACCGCAATACCTCATTTTACTATGACACAACAGGACTGCGTAATTTTGTATTTTATGGACACGACTGCGCAAGCTAGCGAGCGGTTCACGTGAAGAAAAATAATCGATCTTTTTTGTTTTTTTTTAGCTTATGTAGCTAAAAACTATTTGCTCGAATTTTTTCTTACTGTTTGTGTGTCTGTTTTGTATGCTGACAATAAACGTTTTATCCATCTATCTATATACGCAACACTCAGTGAGGCCGCAGCTGCGTTGCCGACCTTTAAGCAAGCACGGCTCTTTTCTTGAATGTACCTATCCATATGAACGAAATGAAAGCCCCGAATCCGGTGAACCTTTAAAGTATTTGGTTTGATAAAATATTTACCGGTGCAACATACAAATGTACCAGTTTTCTTGAAAGGGTTAATTAAGCACATACACGTGTATTACCATTAAAAAAATTCCCTCCGATGGTGATATATTATTACAAACAAGTACGTAAAAACAACTTCAACCACCTCCCGCACGAGCTGCCCAGCGCCGCACAAAACAGGCCACTTTTGGGCCGCTGCCCGTACGATTCTGTTAGTGTGCAGTACGGAGAGGCAGGTGTCCTGTTGCCACATCGACTGAGCCAAATCTATTTCACTTATGAACTAATATCTAGCAATTCGCAACACTACACTTACAAGCTACACAAATACCGCCTCACGCCGACCGCCTACTGGTTTTCTACGTGTTCAATTAAACCACAAACTAGTGTTAACTTTAATGCAGGAAGCTGCTTTTTGGTCTCACTATAACAGAATGGAGCGAGTGCATATGTCCACACCTCACTCTCTCTCATATCATGTCTCTTATCTCTACTTCTTATCACATATGACGCTATTTAATTTCTTTATCACGCTTTCATTCTGACTATCCGTTAAGTATAAGTGTACGTTCGGTTTCAACTCAACTTTTGTTCGGCAGAGTTTTTTAAATTGGTTATTGGATCGTCCGTTAATAACGCGAAGTAAGACTTAAGGGAGTTTGGAAATATCAAAAGTTTTGAGTGATATCACGTATTATTACGTGTACACCTAGCCCGGGTTTTACTATGGTGTTTAAAACACAATATTTTTTTTGTTTTAATCTGATGGCAACAATATTTTATTTTTCACTTGTGCAAGTATTTTCTTTTACTTTGAACGAGTTATTTCGATTGATAATTGCCTTGAGTTTATTATTATTATGTCAGTCGCGAAGCAACTTTAAGGTCCTTGAATTCAGACATTAGGTATATTTTTAAATGTACTTCGTGAAAAAAAAAAAAGCTACACGTGATTTTCGGTGATGAGGAGTTAGTATAAAACTTAACCATGTAGTATTACTTTCGGTGACTAGGTAATATTGAATTACTTGACGATAATTTCCAAAACTGTACTACCTTATCTGGTGAGTTTGGCTTAACCCTTTCAATGCTCCGACTGGAAGAGTATCCAATATATAATTTTGGCTACTTTACTACATTTATTCCACTTAGGATATATTGTCATATTAACTTCGCACGATTTGTGCTATACTGCACTTAATTTGTTGCATTAAAAAGTTGCTAACATTCTCGGGTATCCACATCGTTGCGTCGTCCTCCCGTCGTATATCAAAAACTATCGAGCTCAATAAAAACTATTAAACCTAATTCCCGTCTCAAAATCGGACGAAATATCCACCGAAAAATAAATAAAACCTCCATTGACAGGTTCAAATAGGCTTCCACAGACACCACGCATTAATGGACGATTATTTTCTTTTGTCGTTATAAACTAGAATTATTCGTCGTTTACATATTGTCCCGATAGAAGCTCCCGCCATTCTCCCGACTGTTTCGTGAATAGCACGAACTTAATCGCAATAAGCATATATCTGATCCATTTTTCTTTTGTCCTCAAACATCAATCTCCCTTAAGCTATATCATCCAATGTGGTTCGAAACCATTTTTAATCCATAACCAATTACACCGAAACTAACTCGTTTTACTTATAAGAAACGCACTCGACTTGAATGGAGTTTATTAAAATCTCTATTTTTTTTTCTTTCTGTTATATATAAGGCTTTCCTATTGCTGAAGGCATTATCGGTATCAAAGTAAAGCGGTTCATTACGAATTAACACACGAAGCTAGACGGAAGTAGAGTAGAGGATAGAGAAGCAAAACAATATACATACAGTGTACAACTAATTGTAAATAGGGCAAGTGTATATAGGTTATAAGGGAAATTTAATTGAAAAGATTAAAAATTATCTTTAAGGCCGGCGACAGAACGGGCGGTCGGAAAGCGGCGGTCAAAAACCGCTGCGACGCAAAAAAAAAACGCTCGCCCCGACATCAATCGTCACGGCGGCTTTTTACATTTCTTGAATTATTTCACAACACCAAAAAGAATGATATGTACGAGGTGTGAAATGATTTCAACGATGATTGAATTTCATTAGAAAACAAATAGATCTTGTTGGCGCATACGAATAATTATAGTTGAAATAAAAGCACGTTAAACTTTTTCATTATATTTTTTTTCAGATACGTAAATTTTTAATTTATTATTTTCTGACCGATAATGGCAATGTAAAGAGGCTTGTCAAAAACATTTTTTTTTATTGGCAACACACGAGCACTTTCCGACCGCCCGTAAGAGCGTCCCCAGCCGAAAAATCGACTAAAATATATCATGCAAGCTTAGTTTTAAACCTATGTTAATATTTATGTGGTGTCTCAATGTTAGCTTGTTCTAGTTTCGTTTTTTTTTAATCCTGGGTGCGGTTTTTGTTTTTTAATAGTCGTCGAGGTCAACGTCGTCCAACGGTTCGTCCAGCTGTAGCGACTGAAAGTCCACCTTGTACCGCAGTATACCTGATATTAGTTATCCAAGCAGCGGTGAAAGAGAAAATCAATGTTAGTAATGGAAATAGTCCAATGCAACCTTTATGCATTGTATACTGAATTATATGTATATTACATAATAATAGCCACAGATAATATAAATATATAGTGATGCAGATAATGTAAAAGCTTGTTTAAACCGAATGCATGTCTCTCAATTTACGCCAGTGTTTCATGTGACAAATTTACTTTAGTTCTAACATAACAAATACTAAACTATTCATTTTCACCAATATCATAAGCAAAATTAACAGAGCTATATATAGTCAATGCTGCCCCGGTTATCATGATTACAGTAAGTAATCCTATTGTTGATATAATAATTGTTATCTAATGTACACCCAACAATCAATACCTTAAAACATTGTTGTGGGAACACGTAAATATACTTTTTTTTCGCACATAGAAACTTCCTTGTTTTTTTTTTAATTACGATAAAAAATACATTCTAGGACGATAGAATAAAAGTTTAATAAGGAAAATTCAAATAAATTTAAATGAAAGGAAAATTTAAATCTATTATTCTTTTGTCACAATCAATTTCACGCACATTTTTAATAAATAGCAACGTGAAGATCAATAATGCGTCCGCGTAAAGGGCTCGACGGCGATATGTGAATGGAATAGAATAGTCTTTATTGCATAACAAAAACAAAATAAAAAGAGAAGAACTGTTACAAATAGAGCGAAGTAAAAGAATACGTTAGCAGTGCAAAAGGCGGTCTTACTGCTGAAAGCACTCTCTTCCAGACAAACTTAATACCGCTAGTTTTCAATATATTTTAACAACTTTACGTTCGGCCACACACGTGGTGGACGTTAAGTTTTAATACTTCTTTACCTTCTGTTCCTTGACCACCAAAGAAAATAAAATTAATAAGATTCACTACAATTTTAAAATTTACCTATAAAAATCGTCCATATAAATATACGTTGAGATTAACGTAAAGATCAATTTGTCGTAAAAGTATAACAATTAAAAAAAAATCAAATCGGAAGCTCATTTCATAATGTTGGAAATTATGCATTTAATTGTACTATAATAACGGAGGGAAGAATGTTTCTAATTAGATATTGCTAATAATTAATGTATTTTAAGTCTCAACAGTTGCTAATGTTTTGTTATCAAGGTGTGCTTTTACACTATTTGTATATGTACCACAAGTTATATTTACTCAGCATAAATTGAGAGAGTACAAATTTGCGATAAATAATAATTATCATTTATTAATCGAAGAAAATTTATTCATAAACGATAATAATCAATTACCTTAGTTTGTAAATAACAAATTGTAATCTTTAAATATAATTCAACTTTATCATATACAAACTACTAGGATTGTTGTTTAATTTTTTCTTTAAAGTGTATATACATAGAATTAAAAGTATTTTAGCAATCATATTAGCCATATCAATACCTGTTCCATACCATGAAGCGTAAGTATTTAACCCATTCAAGACTGTAGTACACCATATGTACCAAATAAATATTTGACTAGACAATGCTTTCAATAAGGCTTAATTTGGCTCTTGCCGCGGTACACATACACATATTACACGAGTATGTACACCCAAAGGGTAAATGTTTGTTTATTAATTTTTCAGTTTTATTTATTAATAATATTTAATGGACATTGAAATTATAAATATTTACCAAATTTATTGACAAAATTATTAAAAGTTTAATCAACAACGCATTAACTTAGGACACAGCAGTATATGCCTTTCTCGGCTATATTAACTGTTTTCGCCAAACGCATACACAAGTTCTTTCGGCCAATTTGTTGATGATTTACCGTAAAGAAGTCCTTTGCGATTGCGCGAACCCCTGCCGCGCGCATGGGTTCCAGTTTACCGGTATTCGCTCAGTTTACTCAAACACGAAACTTTTTATTTTGTCCAAATGAAAAATCGTCTTGAATGGATCAAATTATGTTACAGCATTGTTGTAATTTAAAGTAATGAAACAAAAAAAAAAATCGCCAATTTTCGCTTAGTTTTATCGTGAGTACTAAGATCTGAGCACAATCTCCGCGCGGGCCGCCGCCACACGCACACGCACACGCGCGTCCGGATCGTATGTCGACCGTAGTGTTTGCGATTAAACAAAGCGGACATTAACGTATTAATTTTTGTTTCATCAAGTCACTGTGCTCCGCAAGGTAACGCTTGAATCAATAAATGATAAAATATAAAGCATTAAAGTCTTTCACATAGCTGCAAACAGGTAACGCTAGTCCTGATACATATAAGCTATATTAGTTATTCAATATATTAGATAAATTTATATACTGACCTCCAATGCCACCAAAGCCTCTCACGAACTGGCTGCCCTCCTGGCTCTTGTCTGTGATGATCTCCAGTGTGGCTCCAAACGACTTGTAGTTGTTGGCGAGCCACTCCAGCAAAGGCTGGCATTCCACCAGCTCCAGCTCTACCCCACTCTGAGAATAAAAATCAACTTCAATCTTCTCCACAATCAATCTGGATGGTGGTAGGATTTTTCGAAGCCACCTGGCTAACTACCACCTTAAATATCAACCTGTTGCTATTAACAGCACTGCTGTGTTGTGTAGCCAACAGTAGTTTACGTGAGAGCGATATGTATTCTGTGCGAACACGCTTCACCATCTACGGTAATATTGTTATTTAACATTAAGTGAAATCAAGGCCGTGTTAGCCCATAACGAATAATAAAATTTACAAAATGTTGGATGTCAACTTATATTGATTTTAAGCTAAACCCATAGAGTATTCAAAGAGGGTATAAATTACCTCCTTATCGGTGAAATGAGATTTATCCTTCTCCTGCTCGGGCGTCAGATGCAGGATGGTCTCCTGGTTGGTGGCGTGGGACTTCAGCACGTATCTGGAATATTAAGGTGCTTCTATAACTCCAATGAACGAGTGGCAGTTACATTGCAGAGGTTGCTTTTTGATATCTAGGGATGAAATTTTAATGAGACGTCGTTTTTGGGGTCGGAGTCAGATAGTTGTTCCTGGTCGCCGATTGAGTCTGCAGCGACCCACAAAATTCGCGATTTCTAAACGAGTCGAGAATTGCAGTGATTATTTTTTAGATTTTTGTTAGTCGTTTGTAGACAAAAAGGTGGAACACCTACTGCCTCTACGGAGCAGTGGTTGGCCATCGAATAGTGGTGTCTGAATGGCGGCAGGGCTTTTTATCTCGCCTGGCTAACTCAATGGCAATCTGCCGCCATAACAGCATTGCTGTTTCAGCAGTCATACATGTTAAAGCCAGAAGTATTTTCGGCGAGCATGCTTAATCATCTATGGCCATTGTCACACTTTATCGACCAGCAGCAGATTTTTAGGCTTTTCGTCGTCGCCGCTCGCCCACGTTTAGCTCTATATTCCGACTTTTGTAGCTGATGCCTATTGAGAGACAAACTTTCGAACGAATGTTTAGTTTCTTTTTCGTACTCATTAATTATTAAATAAAAAAAAAGATCTGAACCGTAGAGTTTATCGACAAAAACACGAAAAGATTTTGAAATTCCTTTCTCATGACCGGTCGATAATGTTAACATCAGATGAAATAGAGGTCGATCGTGAGTCCGTAACCGATAAGAAAGCATTCAAATAAACACATAATACAATTCTATCCGGTGAAATCGAGGTCCAGTAATCTAAGTAAATCTCACCTCTGGATGTCAAGATTCTCCCAGCAGATAAGGGTCTCAACAGCGCCGAGCTCAAGCGCGCGGAGGGTGTCGTCCACCCCGAAGCAGTATTTACCAGTGTCCTGGAGGTAGATTTTATTTTTAAATCACATGTTTCCTTTACACTTTCTTTTTATTTGAAAAAGGTTGGAAAATGCCTATGTCAAACAAGGACAAACAGATAAATAAATAAAAAGAGAAAACAAAATTCAAATAAATATTATAAAACGTGGTACCTAAAATAAAGACATTATTATCTACAGGTCAGTGTAAACAAGTAAAATGTTAAATTAAATAATATTTTTGTGGCGTTTATAACATTTGCATAAGGAATTAGATGATATTCGACGCATTAATCTATTTCCAGAAATTTTCGTACAGCTTTTTAAATGGGTATGTATAGATGTTTATTAGGGGACTATCAACACAGTGGTTTGAGACACGATTTTGAGAGAAATTACTGGATAAACCTTCGTGACAATATACAAAGGCTAAATTATCTATGATTATGATATTACCTGTGAGATCTCATCAAAGTAGCGACCAATGAGTTTCTTCTCCTGTATGAACTTGACATTCTGCAAGGACTCGGCAGCAAGTTCGATGGCTTGGTTAAATCCATTCTCCCCACCATAGGACACATCCACCAGCTTGATGATCTTCGATTGGAGACGCTGGAACACGAGACAGGTGATTTATTTAACATGTTAGAAAGCGAAAGTATTAATTTAATGGACAATTATATTATACATTCTCTCTAAAAAAAACCTAATGAAGTTAATAAAAATTAAAACCAATGTTGATTTTTTTTATTCCTTATACTGATATTATAACGCTAACCCGGTATTGAGATTTAAATGATACCGAATACCGGGTTGAAAAATTGGTCCCGTATTGAAATACCTAGCATTAACCTTTTGCTCTATAGCTGCGACTTTGTCTGGCCATGTTTCGCGCAGCGCGGATGATGAATGAGAGGCGACAATGTTTGTATGGGCTAGATAGTCAAGTGTTAGACCATTGTGGACATTTTTACTGCCTCAATATTTCAATGTGTACTTGCTTGCCCTATAATGTGGAGGTTCTGGGTTTGATTTAAGAGAGGAGCAGTGGTTAGCTACTATCCTCAATACCAATCTGCCGCCATACCAACATTGCTGTCACTAGTGAAGTATTATGAGCGAGCACGCCTCACCGTCTCCGGCCTCAATGTCACTTAACATGAGAAATGAAATTGTGGTGAAGCGTTGGCCTATAATCGATAAACAAATGTGTTCTACGTACCGGATCGAACATATCCGACTGAGACAGCTCAGTCTTGAAGTCGGCTGAGCCGGCCAGGATCAGCCCGGCCACGTTGGGCCGGTCCGCACTGATGAACAACTGCGTAGCTACCTCGGCCACCTTGCGCACATAGTTGTGGCGCTTCTCCATGCGCAGACGAGCGAAACGCAACGCTGACTGACCACCGCGCCCGTGCTTCTTGGGCAAGTCCACGGTGAACTTGTGGAGCACCTGGAATTTCACAATACGACAGACTAAGTATAACAGCATAGATAATGACTAAAGAGATCAAGAGAATAGCGAATAACAACAAAGGATAAAAGAATAGAGAATGACTGAAAAGAATAGGAGCATAGAGAATAACTATAAAGAACAAGGGAATAATAAAAAAAAACAATATATAATTACTAAAGAGAATAAAAGAATAGTAATTTACTAAAAAGACGATTAACACATGATAATTAGAATTACACCAAAATCTATTTTTCTTTTTTTACATTATTTACACTAATGCTTGACCACAATCCTATCTGATCGTAAGCGGCTATATAGTCTATAACAGTAACTAATTCTAGTCTAGAAAAACCCCTTTAACTTCTCTTAAATTACCTCATACCTGAACCATTAATGGTCCTATCAAAGCAAGGTGAAAAGCTCAGTATAAACTATATTACTATTGTGCAAACACAATAATTAGAATTAGAATAGTCTTTATTGCATAACAAAAAGAAAATAGAAAAAAATACACATGAAACAAGATAAAAGAAAGTAAGTGTTACAAATACAGCGAAGTAAAAGAATATGTCAGCAGTGCAAAAGGTGGTCTTACTGCTGAAAGCAGTCTCTTTCAAACAACCATGTACACCAAAGTTAAAAAATTGTAGCTGTAATGAAGTTTTAATATGACCACAAAGATAAAACAGAAAAAAATTACATCACAACACAACGTTTGTTATGTATATGAGTATTTAAAAGTGTTGCTTGCCATTATGGTACATAGGTCAGGATAGAAGACTAATTCTGGCAGAACATTCAAATCCTTCACTGATCATGTTACGAAGGAAGAAGCAAACGAAATTCAATTGACAAAAAGACACTTGTGCAAGAAGTATATTTAAAAAGTATATAAGCAACTTCTGTGCGTAAAAATAATTTATGTAATAAAGCTGAAAAACGCTTAACGTTTTATGTAGTTAATACTCCAGATACCACAAACCCTCACCTCTCTAGTGTTTCCTTGGAGAGTACCGAACAGTGCACCGTTACCATCCATCACAATGAAACCAAATTTATTATCATCAGCAAGCAGGGCAGTCAGAGCCTCGGTGTGAAATTTGTTGTCACACAGGTACAGGGAGGTATTGATGGGCTTAAAGGGTTCAAAATCAATGTTCACTTTCTTCTCTTTACCCTCTTCGGTGACAATAGTACCACAGTAAATAACCAAGCCATTAGGAGGCACTGCGAAAAAAAAATATTATATAATCAAAGCGCCATTTAATTCAAAAAAAAAATTTATTCATATTCTTCAATCCTCAAAAATTATGTGTAATTCTATAATATATTTTCAACAAAGCAATGTTTCATTTCATTCACTCTATGAGCCTGTATAAGTTTTAAGGTCACATTTTAATTCATTGATACACTATACAGAAATGCAAATAATCAATTCATACAGTTAATGTATTGCAATAAAATTGTTTAAATGAAATCCTTACATATTAATGAACAGATTTATATAACTCCTCTATGTTCCCCCCTAATATTAAATATAGTGCAGTCTAAAGAGAAAAAAGAGAAACAAGACATTCAAGTAATTGATGCCATCCTTAGTAATTAAATGTGTTTAACCAATTGGGGACTTTGAATACTACATTTTTAACTAGCTTCACTTAACAATCACTCAGAATGAGTGATAGTTCCTCTTAATTATCATTAAGAGAAAGCTATCAATCATTTTGGGCATTGATTTATATAATTAATCTCTTAAGAAGAATAATGTAATTTCTAACAAAGACTTGATTTTTACATTAAAAATGGTCTGTTAAATAGTGTAAAGAAATAATTAAAGATTCCAATGTGCGGGTGTTAAGGGAAGTATACATGAATAAAATTTAAATTTCTTATATTATTAAACTCTTAGGAACAATAGATGACTATAATTAACAAACAGATTAAAAACCTGACATTTGTAAAGCAATTATGATTGCTCATCATACCGAGATGACATCTAAGAAAGTCACTATAATGGTGCATAGTGCTACAAAATGATAAGAAACACATAGTTTTATATAAGTTTTGCACACACTTTGTGCAACCTGCCTAGCATGGGTTAGCATAACTTACCCTTAGTGTACAGCTTGAGCCTGTGCTGCACAGATGTTATAGCTCCGAGTACAGAAAGCCGATTGACACGCGACTTGATGTTGGAGGCTGTGCCAAATTCATCAGCTAACATCTTCGACACCCGCGATATTTGATCTTTGGGCGGTATGATCAGAGATATCATTGATGTGCCATTGCTGTAAAACAAATGTAGTAATTACATTAGCATACAGATTATGAAGATTTACACATGACTAATCTAAATTTCAATATACTACTACATTGAATAAAAAAAAATGAAATCAATGTGCAATACATTAGATTTCATAATATTTTTTAACCATCCCAATGTCTTTAAATAATTACTATTAATATATTTAATTAATTTGTTGTATATTTGCAACAATTTGGTTTCAACCCCCTATAATATAAACTTTTATATAAGGGGCGTTTAAATATTAACAATAATTTTTCAGAAAAAAAGATAATAAGCATGTGTGTATTATAAAACTCTATATACGCATTCTAGGTTTCTGCCACATACAAGTAAGAATAATTGTATCAATCAGCTAGAAGTTAAACATCAATCTTACTTATGTAAGTGTAAATATGGGAGAGAGGGAAAGGAAAGATTAACTTTTATAAATAATCATCGTCCATAAAGCAAAATTTATTGATGTGTGTGTATCATCAATCATATTGTGTTTTCAATTTTTTTCTTCTTCGTGTAACACTGCATAACATTTTGATAGTTATCATACTTTCTGAGATAGGTCCATTTGTTTGTTCGTGCCAATTTATATTTTTACGAAATTATTTACACGGATTCATAAAAACTGTTATCTTTTCTCAACTGTGTAACGATGAAGTAAATCACCACACCAAGTCATAGATTCATAGAGTCAATAACCTCAGATGGGTAGCATGAATTGTCTACAAAAGTTTTAAAAATAAACATTTGTTTTTAAAACAGAAACTAATATATGAAAAAGCCTCTCGAGCCCATTTTATAGGTTACATTTCCGATTTTTACGTATCTCTAATACCTACAATGATTTGATTTCAATTAATTTTATTACAGAATTAAGTTATTAAAATAATCACAACAAAATTCACTATAAAGTAAAAGTATAAGCCATCTCCCAATTTTTTTTTTAAAAGAGCAAAAAATCTTGTAGCTCCGAGTTCCATTGAATGTTTGATAAAAATATTTAAAGTAAACTATTAAGGAAACTATAAAAATATTTCGGAACATAAATTACACCTTAGTAGAGACACGCAAGGCGTGCCCAAAATGCGTTCGATTTTCAAAAACCGCCGCTTTGAGACGACGCGGTAAAACTTAAAAGATCAGCTGATGAATCAATTTACAATTAAAATCTTGTTTATACAGATGATTCTGTGCGTGCTTAGTGGGCATTAATAATAGAATTTTGTTAGTCGTAATGTTCACTGCTATTAAAGTAAGCATTTTCACAAACCCTCGCGTGTGCCGCAAGGTTATATTCGCGCATGAAAAACGCGCATGTGCCTACTCGTGCAAGTGACGCAGCCGAGTTGGCAACTTCGTCCAATGAAATAGTCACAAACATAGCATAGTATGAAAACCACATTGTTACTGCATAGCGTCAATTTATACTAAAATGTAATTTTTCATTCATAACTCACCCCCTTGCCATCTCCAAACTTTTAATAAGTTTCTTGATCTTCCAAATTTCGACATTACGATCCGCTGATGATTCTTCGGACATTTTGGAAAGCTTTAAATTCACTAATATACCACAAAAACACTCCGAATAACGGATAAATAAACGAATAAGTTTGTATAACACAACACCAAACTGCAAACAATAAAGAAATTCGAGGGAAAGGAATCAAACTCGCGGTTCAAACTGCTCAAATCCAGATCGAACCGGACGGACGAGACACCTCGCAACTTTGTTCACACACTTTCTAGTTGACATTTACGTCTCCAGTCACTCCTACTTTTCTTCTGGTGCGGGGATTCTTGGATTTTTTCTTTATTCGGTTACCCCTAAGCATGTGGGATACAAAAATCAGACATTTGACTATAAAAAGATGACGTGAACGCAAGCGATCGAACGTACGCTTGCACTCGTTGCGGACCAGGGAAATGAAAGAAAAAAAATTATTATATTGCCATACTAAAAATAAATAACTAATGTTTCCACCACTAGCTTGATCTTTAAAGACTAGCAAACAGGTCTCTTATTTATTATTTCATATAATTATTATTCTATTATATGTCAACTGTTAAGACTCCATTAGCAAATAAGGAAAAGAAAAAAAATTAGAATCACAAAAGAGAACAGAAAGAGAAAGTAAAAAAAAGAAAATCAGATACAGGTTATTCGTAAAAATAATTAATAAATGAAGAAATTGCTTCATTATTACTATGATTCTTAAAGTTATCTATAATGAAGTGTACACTTAACTGATTACATAATTTGTAAATGACAACATTGAACTGAGTTGTCAAATGCCATTATCAATTTAAACTTTAGAGGTTATAATTTCGCAACTGTTTAAGACGTCGTTCCTCGTTTATTATAAGACGAATACTTTAACCGACATAATGTAAAATGCATAGCCATATGACTTGATTCATTAACAACGTGTAAACACAACAAACAAGACGTAAACCGGACAGAATTAACCGTGATGTCTTCATCGTTTAGAACATTTTTATTCAAAGAAATAATCGTTAAAAGACTATGGAGTGCTTGGAGTCGTGGTTGTATATTCAGTTCTGTAGTACGCTGTTGCCGGCGAGAGCGTGGGATGTTAGAGGTGCTACATTGTTTTAGGCAGACATTTTTTAAGCCTCGCCGGACTCTGTTGATGTCTGTTACGGCTGCATTCAATAGCCGGGACGAGGAGACCCCGGACTGCAACGTCGGAATTTCAGACGACGAGTTGGAGGTATGGAGAATTCCATTGCTCAAGGTCACTTATGTCATTCAGTTGACAATTAGATCCATCACAGATAACTCTGTTTGAGGATAATATAAACTATGAAATGACAGTAGTATTTATTTGTATAAGTTTATAGTAATATGTTGTCCTTTTTGTATGCTTGTTTGAGTAGAACCAGCTTAAGCAAGAATTAATACTTAAAAATCTTATGTTAATTAATATTAAAGTTATATGTGTTTTCATTTGAGGATAAACTGCTAACTTATTATTATATCAATAGAAACTACATTATTCAAAATGTAAAAAAGTGGAATAAATAATTGATTTTGATTAGAATTATTGGTTTATATAAGATAAAAATTTGTATGTCATTCATGAGGTGTAACAGCTAAATATACAGTTCCACATAGATGTCTCAACTCTGCACCTTTAGCTTCAAATTTCTAAGGGCGGCCCTGCCTGGCACATTTTAGAACAAAAAAACATTAAATGTTCTTGTATTTGAATGGTTTGAATGTATTAATATGTTAAAATACAAGCATTTTACACACACCAATTCTGGTAAAGACCCACCGTTACTGGGCGGAGGATAACAAGGTCTATAGACATGAATTTCGTGTTGTCTAAGTTCATCCGCAGCCCCACGCATTGAGAGACAGTGTTGAGAACGTTGAGCATTCGGTTGAGATCCACCAGGGATTCAGCCATTATGACAACATCATCTGCGAACCGAAGGTGTGAAATGTTTTCACCATTGACGTTGACGACTCTCTCTTTCCAGTCCAGCTTTTTAAACACGTCTTCCAGCGCAGACGTAAACAGTTTCGAGGATATGACATCCCCCTATCTCACCCCTCTCTGCAGCTGGATCGACTTACATTGCTGGCCATGGATGCGAACTGTCATCGTTGCGGCGTCATACAGGCATTTCAGCACCTAGATATAGCGTGGTCTACTTGGCATCGCTGTAAAGATTCCAGAACAGACCAGGTCTCGATACACTCGATGGCTTTTTTATAGTCTACAAAGGCCATACATAACGGCAAATTATGCTCAGTGGTTTTCTATATAATCTGCCGAAGGGCATGGATGTTGTCCACAGTACTGTCTTCTTTACGAAACCCAGCCTGTTCCGGAGGCTGGTAGTTATCAAGCCTACGGAATAGACGATTCGTGATTACCCTTGAAAATACCTTATAAATATGGCTCAAGAGTGCGATCAGTCTATAGTTCTTTAGCAAGGTTTTGTTACCTTTCTTAAAGAACAGGATACCACACTTCTGGTCCATACCAATGGTGTGGTTCCGTTGTGTGGAACGGTATTAAACAGGTGCTGTAGTACTTTCAACAGTTCTGTTGTAATACCATCCTCATCAGGAGATCTACAATTTTTCAGTTTTTCAAGAGCTATCCTAATCTCGCCTTGGCTGATATCGGGGATATCCTCCGTGTAGTGTCGGGTTAGTGGAGCTCGGCTATCACTCGTGCGATCAGTAGGTGAGGGTGGAAGTTTGCTATAAGAGCTCAGCACAGATCTCGGGCCTAGAACATTCAATGCGATCATCCTCCCATGAACCTCGACATACGCGATGTTCCAAAAGGTTGGATAAAGACCTTGAAGCCTTTGTTACGTTCTATCGCAACTTCAATGCATTTTGCATTAAAGTTGCGATAATCCCGTCTTATCAACCGCCTAATCTTTTTATTTAGGGCTGCGTATTATGTCGAAGCTCTTGCGGACGACGGTACCTCACGTCATCTTCTCATGAGGGCCAGGGTCTCAGGGGTAAGCTTAGTTTCAGAAACTTTACTCTGCGTCCAAAAATGTTTACTGCCTACCTCGCGTAGTGTTGCCGTTAAGCGCTCCGATGTCTCGTCAATGTCCGCAGTGGTTTCCAGCATATCGAATCGGTTTTGAAGTTCCAGTTGAAACTTATTCGAAACACGCATGATTTGGGGACAAGTTCGCCGCATGATATGACTCCTTTCGGGCTTGTAATTGATATTTAAGGTGGCTCGTATTAGTCTGTGGTCGCTACCGGTACTGAACCTGTTGACCACCGAGACATCCTCAAAATACGCTTTTTATCCGAGTCATTTTCGTTCCTAGTCACTTTTTTATCAGCAATAGATTATCACCTTGAGCTAAATATTACACAACGTTAAATAACAATTAGACCAAAATACTTGGACTCTCACATGTATGATTTCTATGAGCACTTGGTGTCGATTTCACCCGATGTTAACTAAAAATGAAGCAGTAGATGGCGAAGTGTATTCGCTCAAAATACATCTGGCTTTCATATGTATGATTGCCGGAACACAGATATGCTGTTAAGATGGCAGATTGACAATGAGGTTGATAGCTATCCAGACAACCATCATTCAGACCCCATTATTCCCGTGACCCAGAAATCGAATCCGGGACCTCCGCGCTGCAAGTCGCACGAGTAAAGCACTGATCCGCCGAGGCAGTTAGCCGGTTGAGTGCGGCGAAGCGCTATTGCGCTTTGTTTATCCTGTGCCAAAAATGCGAAGAAGCGTCATCGCGCTTCTCTCATGTAGCCAGGAACGCGGAGAAACGTGACTGACAGCCTGCTGTTTAGAACAGTTGTATACATGTTCATTGCAGTTTATATTACTTTTTTAATGGTGTATTTTTATAACATAACAATTAAAATAAACACTCAATAATCTACTAATAGCCGGGAGTACACACCATTATAGTGAGTGAAAACATCAATGCATTTAGTTCCACTATTTTAGGATATACACAAGAGAAATCTTCCACATTCTAACGATTAAAGAATTCCTGTTAAAATATGTTGCGGTATAAAAATACCTTAACTTCATCAGGGTCTACTGAGCGAATTGGAAACAACGAAGGAGCTAGTGAAGACGACTCTCCAATGCCGGAGTTGCGGCAAACGAATTGTCATTGAGAAGAGGCAAACCCGTGTGCAGTACTGTGAGTACGTATTTCGTTCTACCTACAATGCTGTGAAAAGTTAAAACTTAATCTGTGCAGCACTAATAAAGCGAGCGGTGTAACAAAGCGGGACTCGTCAATCATATCCGATTTAAGTTGTTCAAAAACAATTGCAATCGGCTATATGCTTACAACGATGAAATAAAATTAAATAAATGAACGGTCAAGTCGGAGTCGCATCGCGAAAGGTTCCGTGCCATTAACGTTGAAAAAATCACATTGCTCGTGTGTGTTATTTTTATTACATGCAATCTTAGAAAATTTTGAATTTCCACCTATTACGTTTCGTCAGACAGAGTCCGCCGACAGACGGACAGGCTGGAAAACGGCAGGGGCTCGGTAATGTAGTTATTCCGTGACTTCATAGACCCCACTACAGAGACAAATGTATTTAACATGATTACGCTTAACAAGCTATAGGCGTTACCTGTAGCTTATCTGTAGGTAAAGAGTGTTCAGTGGTTCACTCGCTTGCTCCGTGACGCGAAGGTCCCGAATTCCGATTCCCTGGCCACAGGAGTAGTGGGGCCGGAACGGTGGTAAGCTTTTTCAAACTCGCCCTGTTAGCTACCACGCTTAATGTTATTGTGCCGCCATTACGGTGTCCCTGTATTCCGACAGTCATACATGTGAGAGTCGGAACAGTTCTTGGCGAAAGCGCTTCACCATCCACGGACTCATTGTGACTTAACATCAGTTCATGTTAGAGCATAACCGTTGAAATTCATTAAAGGTAATTTTTGTACCAGCTTTTCATAATCGCATATACCTGTGCAACTGATTGACGTGTACTAAAGCCTTTTTGCTTGCGGCGCCCACGTAGTGCATGCGTTACATGTTCTACTCTGCTCATCCAATTCCATATCGTAGCTTCTTATCCACCGCTGCCCGTCCGCAGGTGCAAAGATGGACAATCAGTTGCGAAAGCAAGCGACGGCTGGGTGCCTTTCATGGAAGCCGAGGACGTCATCATATGGAGGAAGGAGTACAAGCCTGGGCAGGGCCTCTACGCCTACAAGGGTGAGTTTAAGAAATTAATAATCAATCGTTTCTATAGTACTATACCCAAAGGGTGACGGGATTACTGAGACACCGTCGTCCGTCTGTCTGTCTGTCTGTTCGTCTGTCAGCGTGCTCTATATAATAAACCGTGATAGATAGACATTTGAAATGATCACAGATTGTGTATATGTGTTGCCACTACAATAATAAATAATAAATATAAAATACAAGCAATGTTATTTTATAAGTGTTCACACTATGGAGCCGTACGCGGCGCGTCTCCGACACGCAATTCGCTAATTATTTATTTTTTATTGTTAGAGTAGAAAAACGAGCGAGCGGTTCACGTGATGGAATGTGATCACCGTCGCCGGGCAGTCGCAGCTGCCTTGCCGACCCTTATGATGGGAGTAGGCTCTTCTCGTGAAGGTCCCCGAGTTCATTCGGCCATACCGCTGGCGAAAACTAATTCCTCCTAGTAGTGTTGCGTGGTAAAAAGTTGCTCTTAATCATTCGTGCGCTGAATTGTGTGACGTTAGGCCCTACGTTACTACGTTAACCCCTACCACGTGCTTCGTATTTTTTACGTATGAACGCAATTTGTGCAGACTTAACTTTTATAGCATAATTTTAACTGAAATAAACTATGCAGTGACTCCAGAAGACTTAAAAACGATTTACTTCTTTAAGCAACTATACTTATGGAAAATAATGGTTATGCGAAAATGCGCATATGGTTTTATAACAAGTTGCAATGGTATTGTTAAAACCTGTATATGCTTTCAAAGCGCTTAAAAAGTTAAAACACATTGGAGGCATCCGGGTGGTGAGCAATGGAATTGGTTGTTCTTTATCTAAACGAGGCTCTAGCTATCTAAATGAGGAATTATTTTAAGTATATCACTTATCATCTGCCCAACCTTTACCGCTTCGTACGTGCTTTGTCTGGCGAGAGAGGAAACGGCGCAACTAAACACCCAGCAGCACGCTGTCTTTTATTACTCGAAGATTAGGCGCCATACACAATAAACTGGTTATTCTTAGTCGGAAAAAAAACCTACTAATCACGAACAGCACCCGTACACGAGTGTGACGCAAGATTCGACCATCACCTTCATCAGTTCTCACAACTTTTAATGTATTTTCAACTTACGGTTAAGAAAATAGAAATTTATTTTGCATTCTGTTAAATTTTTTTTCGTCTGTCTTTATATTTAATGTCAAGCGTCGTCTTCGGTGAAAATTTTGCTTCAAATCAGTACAGGCTGTTTATATTGTTAAAGAAGGTAATGAAAGTCTAGAAAAGGATTTAAATCCATTATATACATTATTATATTTATATTACAGATTTCAAGTTTTAGTTGAAAATTTTCTTCTACTTTTAATGGTGGATGTCTATTATATTTGCCTTTCATTATTTTATGATGATACGTTTTAAAAATAAATATATGATAATTTACAAACGATACTCAACCTTAACAATGAGGATAAAAGCTTATAATCAATTGTTTTAGCTCATACTATCATACTTCCTCATAACTCAACTAGGTAAAGCAGAGGTAAATACATAAAAACCTTGACGGCACTAGTGATGGTTTTTTTTACCTGATTTGTAAGGGAATTGTATTAGTTGCTTGTGATAGAAAAATAATTTATAATATAATATCTCTTTCTTGGTCTTGATTTATCTGATTAGTTTTTTTTTTCTACGATATATCAACACCAGTGAGTTACCTCATTGCCCCTTAACACCATGTAAAATTGAGGTCAAGTGTAATGCCGTAGTAGTTAAAAAAGAAGTTTGTTCTTCCGCGGCGTTTGCGTCAAGTTTATTACAATACGAGGTCACCCGGCAGTGATATCCATTGATAACGAATGTTAAAAAATTAACTAATTATGATTAATTAGTTAACCGGATATAACATGACATATTTTTCTATATATGTTTTCAATGTAACTTTTTGGTAACTAAGATAAGGGCGTTGCTCGGTGTTGCCCACCGTATAAACAAATCGGAAATGTGGAAATAGGGGAATTAAAGTCACCTAAACAGTTCCATGGATTTCCAGTCTTAGCACTTCAACGTCCACATGCTTCAGTTAAATTTGACACGTTTGCCGCCGACAGAATGATCATAGAATATTATTTTAGAAATCACGCGACATAGTTGCTAAGAGAAACTACTACTAAGTAAAAGAAAAAAAAACATTTAAACGCCCAAGTTTTATATTCATCATCATCATCATCATTATCAGCCTGTGTCAGACCATTGTTGGACATAGGCCTCCCCCAATGCCTTCCACCATATGTGGTCCTCTGCTTCCCCCATCCAGCCGTTTCTTCCCTTCAGTGGGTTCATGTTTCCGATGAAGCCGTGTTCGCGCCCCCGTAGACCACAGCTGTTACTATTCTTCTCCATACATCCATCCAAATAGTGACATCCCCTCCCCCTAAATTCCCACCCAATGTTCTGCCCAGCTTGGCGACTTAATGGCATAGACTCCCCAATGAAGAGCACAAATAAATTTATATAATTACAAAAACGAAAAGCATAAAAGGTGTTTTTATTACGGGTTTCGGCCTTAAAGATGGGACAAATTTGGTTCACTGGTTACTTAATTGTAACAAAATGACTCCGCTGTGGTGTCACAGGCCGTCGAGCAATGTTTTGCGGACGACACCAATGTGGTGTCGCTGGACAGCAAAGTCGTCAGTGGCGATGGGCGGTGCATATTGCTCGATGGACTGACGACCGTTGGCGGTGAGGTCCTGGAGCTGTAGTACGGTAGAAGCAGTAGGCGACCCACAAGGTGGACTGCTGATATGGTGACCCGCTGAATGTGAGCAGCACAGGACCGATACGTGTGGAGATCCTTGTGAGGCCTACGTCCAGCAGCGGGGGTCTATCGTCTGATGATGATGACGAGGATTATGCGATTCGTAACAGGTTAGCTCCTTCCGCTCGGCGACCTTTTCAATTCGATCGCGCTAATGCTCCGTTGACTTTTTTTTTGAGTCTAATTCGTTACAAGTCTTACAACTAACATAAATTGAATTTATACAGAGACTAACATTCGAATGTGTTATATATTAATGGTATATCATTATATGTACCCGGAAAAATAACTTCCCACTTCCCAATGTATATGTCGCGCGAAACGTTGCCGCTCGAGCTCAAAACCTTTATTACGATATTCTAAATTTTTGTCTTTGAATAGAATCCTTTCGCTGCGCTTGCCTACACAAAGTGGGCCTAATGAAACATAACTATATTTTGAACGCGAAACAAAGCATATTGTGGGTTAATTTTTCCCGTGCATTGTGTAGTGTTTCATTTTTGTTATTGTTTCACTTTTTTTTTTATTTTCCTTTAATAATATTGCAAACTCTTGAAACGTGTCGGGGTGTAACCCTAAATACTAGATTGACGGACATATTTTTATGGTTTACTTTTCAGGTCTGCGGTAATTTTGCGCATTATCGTATTCATATTTTTCTTGTTTTGTCAAAAAAAACGTGTAAAGCAAAGGAGAAGTACAAAAATTAAAAAAAAATCAAACGCTTATTTGTATATAGAATTTCTAATCAAATGTTGTTACGTCAAAATGACGGGTCGTCACGTACAGTGACAGTGCTCTTATAAAGCCCGAAAGTTCGACGTGCCTGGTCTAAGCATTCTAGTACACTAAAATTAATAAATCATAATTGCTACAAAGTTTAAACACAGTCATAAAGATAAAATAAATGGAAAAATCACGACTTTATATAAATGATATTATATTATAGAATTTATATAAATGCGTATATATGTGCACGGATTTGTCCTGAAGGCATGATCTGGAGAATGACAACGCTGCTTCGAAAGATATAAGCGCTAACAACAACTAACTGCAATATGCACAGTGCTCGCCGCATTGCCCCGCACTGCTGGCACTGGTGGCACTGCTGGCGCGCTGCCGTGCCGTATGCCGTACGTCACGTTTCAGTGTACGGACGGTACGCGGAGGTGAGGGCACTCGACTTCGCGGCGGTGCAGCTGGACGGCGCGTACCGTCGCGTGTGGGACGCGGCGGTGGCGGCGCTGGCCGTCGTACAGCGCTCCGCCCACGGCGTGCAGGGGCAGGCCGTGCTGCACTGGGAGGTGCTGTGGCCGGTACGCGACACACTCCACTGCCTTTGTGGCGTGATTTGTCCATAGTGGAGTCTTTATATAATCAGCAGGCAAATGAACGACCGGTCCGCTTGATGGATATTGATCACCGTAGCTCACTGACAGCCGCAACATCCGACCAGTCGCCGCTGCGTTCGCAATCTATAAGAAAGACGTAGATTGTGTTCTTTAAGGTCCCCAAAGTCGTATAGGTCCAGAAATACAGCTGGCGACAACTGATTCCATATAGTAGTTGTGCGTGACGAAAGTCTGGATAGTGGTAGTGTTTTTTTGAACGAGTCTGGCTAGCTAGCATCCTTAATGTAAATCTGCCAATATAAAAACATTGCCGTGTTCCATCAGTAATACACGATGTGCCAAAAGTATTCTGAATGTGAACACAATACCGTCCACATCTATATACATTAATTTAATATTACAAGTAAAATTTCCAGAGATTGTTCGCGAACCGCGACTACGTGTACATACGTCGGCACAAGGAGTTCGACGCGCCCAACGAGCACGTCGCGCAAGTGGACACGACTTGCGCCGCCGCGTCTACGCCGGAGCACAGCGCGATCGACGCGACAAACGTGCACGCTAAAGCGAAACGGAAATCTATCGAGTACTACGAGAGGGAGCGGGAGAAGGATAGCATCGTCCACAACAAGGTGTACGTGATAGTGTCCAGGTCGTGCAAGCACCCCGACGTGCCCGAAACCAAGCACGCGATCAGGGTGGCGGAGTACTGGAGTCACATGGTGGTGAAGACCACGCACGGTGCGGACAAGGTGGGCCAGCGCTCGACTACGCGCTACATCAGCCGATAGCCGCCAAAATTTTTCATCTGTAATAGGCACACACTTAACCTCATTTCCCACTTGATGTTAAGTGACAATGAGGTCGTATATGGTAAAGCGTGTTCGCCCAGAATACTCCGACTCTCACATGTATGACTGCCGGAACCCTTAAAAATTTATATTAATGATTTGTCATTTTCATACATTCGATTCGCTTGTTATTTTGCCTTGACGATTTTTTTTACATATGTAGATTAACGTGTGACTACCATCTCACCTGATGGTGAGCGGAGTTGTATTCTGTGATGGTAGACTGCCTGGTGTAGTCTAGAAGTAGCCTGTTCACTCCGACCTGAACACTGACGCCGGCGGACTGTTGCACTCCTGCGCTGTTTACTTCATAAAAGACGAAGTGAAACACTTTGATCACAACAAAGTGATGAATAGTTGCGATTGGTCTGTACACCCCATGGTGAAACGACTTTCGGTGCTATTAACCTTTCAAGCACTATTAAACCATTTCTCATACAACCATACGACTTTGGCAATGAACCCATATATGCGTATCCCCGTAGCCATTCCTTTATTCTATTATAGTTGCTATAAATAATAATTTATTAAGACCCCGGTCGGTACATAATTTACTTCAGTTACAATCGATTAGCTTTGCGATAAAAGTTAATTCTGCACAAACGGCGCTCTCTACGTAAATGGTACGCCAACACGTGGTAGGTTTTGTCGTAAGGAGCCGGCAGTCCACGGCGCACGGTTAAAATCAGCTTCTTCAGCGCGCAAAGGGTTAGATTAATAAGAGAATAAACGGTCAAATGCGTTTCGGACTCGCACCGTGAAGGGTGCGGTATCATGAACGCCTATGAAATTACGTTTCTTATAAATATTATTTTATTTTTATTATTTCTTGCTGTAGTGGCAATACGTGTACAAGACCTGTGACAATTTTATCGTGGTTCATGACATAGAAGCCGCTGACAGACGTACATGGTGGAATCTTAGTTACAGGGTTCTAATAGTCACCGTTTGGGTGCGGAACCCTAAAAATTTTACATGCAGTAAATACTTGCGACAAAATGTCGAATAGGTCTCCACCCAACTCATGCTGGAGCAGCTATTTATTTGTCTGTGCACGCAGCCGGGCATGGAGTTCGTATTGACATATTACGACGAGCCGGCGGCCGGAGGGCTGCCGGTGGGAGTGGCCGCGTGGGCGTCGGGACGCGCTGCGCCCGGGTACCTGGAGCGCATGCGCGTCGCCGCCGTGCGCTACCGCCACTGGGCCGCGGACACGCCGCCGCACCATCAGGTGAGAGGAGGAGAAGGGCTTAGATAGATCAAGAAACGGTTAGAGGGAGAGATATTTAACAGAAACATTATACTGTCAGTACTAAAGGAAGGAAATTGGGTGAGTTACCGGTGCGTTAGCTCCCTGTGGTGCTGCAGTCTGCCGGTTCTAGTTTTCAACGCCAACACTCACAAATCGTGGATGCGCGGTATTACTTTTTGACTGTTGCGTGTATAATAAGGTGCACTAAGTCACCGACTATTGAGATGAGGGAAAGAAAGGGATGGAGATAATTAAATAATATGCATGAAAGAATGGTCAGACATTAGTAAACGGCGTTAACATATACAAAGTCATTATAAATTGAAAATCAGTCAAAATGACCGAGCAATCTAGTGTTAATAATAACCAGCATCAAAAGATATATATAATGAATTTTAAAATGTTCCAGGAAGTGCCCGACTTCAGGTCCTTCGATCCCCAACACGTCAGTCAAGAGAAGGAAAGTGTGAATGAGCAGATCAGCGAGGAGGATATGGAGGTTAGTTATTTGGATTGACCGATGACATCTTATATACTACCGAGTGGCATAGACAAGTTATCACATTATACTATTTGACCGCCTCCGTGGTGCTGTTGTTTACCGCTTGCCTTCTAATATAAGTGTATAAGTCTCGGGTTAGATTCCCGTGCCACAGGAGTAGTGGAGTCCGGATGGTGGTAGAGTTTTGGAATCCGTTTGATTAGCTACCACTGTAAATGCCAATCTGCCGCCGTAACAGCAGCGCAGTACTTCGTCAGTCATACATGTATAGATAGATGTATTCTGAACGAACACGCTACGCAAACCACGCCCTCATTGACACTTAACACCAGATGCAACCAAAGTTAAGTGTTAGCGCCATTGTAGATAATAAAAAAATTTTAGGCAATTATCTAACACTTCATCAATTTATCAATTAGGAAAAATCATATAAAATGACGATAAAGCAGCAGATTGTGAAGCATTCAAGTCAGTCTCAGTCCGACAGCGGTGCCGTTCAGACGTGCGCCGCTCTCGAATTGTTCGACCGATGCTCTGCGCAGTTTTCACTGCGGTGGTGCATTGCCTCTAATTGTTTCTTCCTCGTGTATACTTCCGTATACAAGGGGAGTTGCTTGGCGGCTTCGAGTTTGCCGCACGCGTAGTTAGGGCAATTTCGTCGCCGACTACTGAGCGCGTGACCAGTGCTTCGGGGGTCACGCCCGCGGGGGTTTACAGCCCCATAGTTAGATAGGATCGGCGGAGTTTCGAGCAACAGCACTAGGCTAGTTGCTCACTCGCCCGCCGAATTCGTCGTTCCCCCC